>JAHBCN010015806.1:20390-32556 GCA_019359885.1 Listronotus oregonensis
AAAATGTATTATTTTTTTAATTGTTTTGATTTGGCCGGAAATTCCCTAGCCTTTTTTCAAATAGTTGTTGAAGTAGTCTGCAACAATTTTTTTTGTTTTGTTGCAGACTACTTCAACAACTATTTGAAAAAGGCTAAATTTCCGGCCGAAATCAAAACAATTAAAAAATAATACATTTTTCTGGAAAAAAAACCTTTTCTTTTTTTTCCATTGTAATTTGAAGGACTGGGAAACCAAGAAAAAAATCTCCGAAAAAAAATTATTAAATCACAGTCCAAGAAATTAACCTTATAAAAATATATATATATATATATATATATATATATATATATATATATATATATATATATATATATATATATATATATATATAAAAAAAAAGGGGGATATCATTGAAAAGGTCATTTAACTTGCAGTCGACTGGTAAAATCATATCAAAATTATAAACCACCACAAAATATATATGATACTTGTAAAATCGATTAAAAATTTAAACGCCCTATATCTCCAAACTTTAAAATTATAATACACCTAAACTTGTTTTATAAATCCGTCATGAGAATGTATAAACAGAATTGCTCTTTATTTTGGGATTTTCTCAATACACCGTAAATAGAATCAAAATGCGCCACCCTGTACACAATAACCATTTCTAATAATATTTTCAATTTTTTCTTTAAGATGAAAGCAGATGGTTCTATTGACTACGAATTTATCGAAGCACAAGCTCATCCTGATGTCAAAGATATTTTGATGGCTGCTATTAACAAATGCAAAAATATTGACAGTAAGTTACTTAACACTTAATACTGCTAATTTACAAAGGTATATTGACAGCTACAGCATTTCCAGTTGTAAATTAAAAAAGAAATACGTTAATTGCAATCAAAAAGTATCAATTAAAAATAACTTTTTTTTATGTGTATTTTACACTTGGTAAAATGTAAGTCAAATTTGTTAATTGAATTTCAGAAACCATCATTTGTAAATTTAAAAAAAAAATATTATAATTAATTTGTGTCTCTAATTAAGTCCTATACAGAGTGCCACAGATTCGAGTGCATGCATGGGGATCTCGGAAACCAAGGGGGCCACAGACTTCGTGATTTTCATCGGTTGTCGGTCATCGTTTCAACCGTTCGTGCCAAAAACCGAAGTGGTGGCGCGAACTGTCACGACGAACCGTCACGACGAATGTCTGGCGGAGCTTGATTTTCGTCGGCTCGGTGCATCGGTCATCGTGCTAACACCGAGGTGTGTGGGGATTTCGTTCCATCTCATCGGTTTGTTTTCAGTAACGTCCGTCGTTGTGAGAGATAATAGGTAACGCAATTTCATCTTTAGTACGCATTTGTATAGTGAAATGGAGCCAAAACAGGACAGGGAATTTTTAATAGAATTTCTGACAATGTACAGAAATTTTCCATGCTTGTGGCGCATTAAGTCAAAGGAATATAAAGACAGAACTAAAAAAAACAAGGCCTATGAGGAATTATTAAAGAAATACCAGGAAGTTGATATCAATGCCAGTATCCAAACGGTGAAAACCAAAATTGATTCCATAAGGGGTTCCTTTCGGAAAGAATAAAAAAAAATAAGGAATCTCAACGGTCAGGTGCAGGAGAAGAAGATATTTATAAACCACATTTAATAAATTGATGTGTGAAAAGCAGCTTCTTTTTAAAAGCCACTCTTTGCTCCAAACCGATCGTTTTCTTTTATGTTAAATTTTATTTCGAAACGCAACTACCGCTGCCACTGCCAATAATTGTGTCCTATTCATCTTGAGTAATATAAACGAACTGCTATTTAGCACGAAGTCTGTGAGCTTATCGGGTGGCTCGAACGGTCGGCATGATGACCGACAACCGATAAAAAATCACGAAGTCTGTGGCCCGCTAAGATGCGAAGTCGGTTAAATTATGGCAAAGTTGTGTATTTGCGTAACTAACTATGTCCACTTTAGAAAGTTGCAAAATTTCAAGTACTTCCGGAGATATTCGGAAAAAAACGAAATTTGCTAATTACGTTTTTATTTTTTTCTGGCGTTATTTAAAGAGATATGGAGAAACAAAAGACACTTTCTCATGGCTCTTAAGCTCTACAAAACAGCGTTGAGAGATTTTTCGTACGACGTTTCGTATTCGTTAAACCATCATCAACTTTATTTTTTTAAATACGGACCTGGGTTTTGTATTTAATTTTTTTGAACCCCTTATTATTCCAATTACAAAAATGTATAACACTTAATATTTATTAACAAATATGGAACGCCCCTATAAGAAATGATGTGCGTTCCTTGTCTAACTCATTGTCTGTTATGGAAAATATGTTTATTTAACAGAAAAATATTAAGTGTTATACATCATTGTAATTGGGATTATAACTGCTTCAAAAAATGCAATAAACAATTGAGTGCCGCATTTAAAAAAATAAAGTTGATGATGGGTTAACGAAAACGAAACGTCGTACGGAAAATCTCTCAACGCTGTTTTGTAGAGCTTAAAAAGTAGCCATGAGTGTGATGTGTCTTTTGTTTTTCCATATCTCTTTAAATTACGTCAGAAAAAAATAAAAACGAAATCGGCAAATTTCGGTTTTTTTCCGGATATCTCCGGAAGTACTCGAAATTTTTCAACTTTCTAATCGGCATGTTGTTAGGCACCTAAATGCGCAACTTTGCAATACTTCAACCGACTTCGTATCTCTTGCGGCTTCCGAGATCCCCGTGCATGCACTCGAATATGTGGCACCCTGTATACCATTCCATAATCTCCCACATTTTTAATATTTGCTTTGCATAATAGTTATTTACATAAGAAGGGAGAAAAGTGCCTCTTTTCCTCCCGCGCATAAGGAAGGAAATGCACTTTACTGTAGAGGAATGTATATAATTTTTTCTTCTACATTTCATTCAAATTTTTAAAAATTATCTTTGAATTTTGTGTTTTATTATTAAATTGTAGTTTTGATTGTTTCGATAAACCCTTGTATTAAAAACTTGTCAAAGTATAACATAAAATTTGAAATCATTTAAGACATTGATATTGACAAGACATACATTATTTGGCATGCTCGGCTGTAACGGAGGTAAAAATGTTACCTCTCTAGGGAGGTAAAGTGCTGTTTGCTACCCTTATTTAGGGGTTGAAAATGGTATTTTCTAAATAGGTAGTAGAAAAACTTATGATAATTGTCTCGAAAGTTGCCTTCACTCCGATTTTGACCAAATTTGGTATACGGGTTTTTTTGGGGCACAATTTATAATTTTTACACTAAATTGGCACATAATATTACATAAAAATCTTTCAAAAATCATTTTTTATGTTTATTTTACTCTTTTTTCCATTCAATTGCGAAGCTTCAGTTCCAAACGGGGTGACCAGTTTGCTGGATTAAATGGTAAAAAGGTATAAAATAAATATAAAAACAGGTTTTTATAAAATATTGTGTGCTAATTTAGTGTAAAAATCAAAAGTTTTGTGCAAAAATAACGAGTAAAGGTATGTTTCCTTCCACGCGGCCGCCGCATGCGTCTAACGCGCTACGTTAGCGGCAAAGCACTCCTACTCATGTTTTTAAATGTGCCTGGTTTCTTCCAAGCGGCCGACGTATGCGTCCGCTGTCAACGACTGCGATTGATGCGACTGGACTGCTGAAAAAGCAGTGTAGTCGCAGTCGCGTCTGCGACTGATATTTTGTTTGTGTTGTTTTGTGTGAAATGTCCGGTGTTTTTTTTAATTGTTAAAAATTGAAACTTTATTTTTTAAATGAGATCCTGGATTTTCTATTACGCATTTTAAGAGCTTTTAAGATCCCAAATCCAATGATGTTTCGCACTTATTCAAAAAAATAAGTTTAATGTTTTCCCAAGATCCTGCCAAAAATATATTGTCTGACTCTCTCTAACATATGGTTTGTTATGAAAATTGCCATTAATATAAATTTTTCGAATAAGTGCAAAACATTATTGGTTTTGAGAACTTAATAGCTCCTAAAATACATAATTAAAAAATCCAGGGCCGTATTAAAAAAAAACAGTTGATGATGACAACTCAAAGACGAAACGTCGGTGTATAAATCTAATAACACTATCTTGTAGAACAGAAAACGTAGCAATGGAAATGTAAAAGTTATTTTGTTACATCGATTCAAATAAAGTCATAAAAAATAAAACGAAATTGCGAATAATCGGTTTTTTCCAAAAGTAAGTATTCGAAAATTTTAAAGTTTTAAGGTGGCATTTTGATTAGCATCATATTGCGCAACTTTGCCTTCATTTAACCGACCTGTATCTCTTCAAGTTTCCGAGGATCCTAATGATAAGACTCGAATTTGGTACACCCTGTACAGATTTACCTTAATACAATGGCTAATTTTTCGTCTGGGGTTATTGGATATTCAACTCTGTTGTCTGGGTCGGACTTTATATCGTATTTTATTAAGTCAAGAATAAAACTAAACTCGCTTTATTCAGTCTAAAATATTTTTTCAATTTTACTTCATCCTGTTGCAGATGTCGATTTATTAATGTAGTATAACAACCCTCATCGCGTCTTTGCTGAAATATTGGATTTATAGAGGCATTGCTATGTTTCAGATTGGCTAATTGTAATAGTATTTCGTCATCCTCTTTTTCTTCTAATAATAAATATATTGCTAGATCATCCATCACGACTCTTACCAAAGATTATTCCCTTTCACTAATAATTTTGCTATCGCGAGTTTGAGCCGCGGTCCTAAGGAAACCACCTGATTAAACGGCGGCCGCATGCGTTAGTGCATTGGGCGGTCGCATGCGACCGCCGCGTGGAAGGAAACATACCTTAATAGTGTAAATGAGGTTAGTTTGATTTTCGACTTTAATGATGAATATCTCAAACACGAAACGTTGCCAAAAAAAAATCAGATTTGTAATTAGCGCTCCTAAAAACCCCTATATTCCTAATTTGGTCTAAATCGGAGTGGAAATAACTTTCGAGACAATTACCAAACTTATTGACTTTTTAAAAAGTACTAAACGACTTATAAAACATATGTCATCCACAACCGTTCAATTATGACGTTCTTACATAAATATTTTTTAGTATGTTATTTGAGGTACGTTATGAGACTTTTTTTTACTATATGAGGGATTTTGAGGGATATAAAGGGTGTCCCCAAAAAAATTCCCCACCATTTCGGGGTAGACTCTACGACCATAAATAAGACAAAAATCACTTATGTCAAAATTTCGAAAAATGTCTCCTTATCAAATTATGGCCATCTTAAATAATGAAATAAAGCAATTTTTAAAAATCAAATGAACCGTTCAAATTTAAATCATTTATTAGCTAAAGACATAATAAAAAAACATTTAAGTTTACAAAGGCAAGTGTTGGAAATGCTCATTATTTTGTTCAATGCAAACGGCGAATAAAATTGTTTTCTACACGTCTTATTGTTTCGTTTTTAATTTGGGCTAAAGCTCCATAAATGCGAGAAATAACATCATCTTCACTGTTGGGTAGGGCATGGTAAACCGTATTTTTCAGATAACCCCAAAGCCAAAAGTCTATTGGGTTCGAGATCCGGCAACCTAGGTTTGACTTTGACATTCGAAATTTACTATTCTGTCTTTATCAAGGAAATTAATAATTCCAAATAAAATATTTGACTGGCAAAAATTGCCTAATTTCAATATTTAAAATGGTTATAATTTCATAAGAAGACATTTTTCGAAATTTTGACATAAGTAATTTTCGTCATATTTTTGGTCGTAGAGTCTACCCCAGAATGGTGGGGATTTTTTGGGACACCCTGTGTAATGTCTGAAAACTGTTCATTTTTGTCTCTTAAATTGCGCTTGGTTAGGGTCTAATAGCTAAATGTACATTTTAAAGAGGAATATCTCTTTTCCTACGACTGTGCGCAAAGTGATCATTTTTCACGGCACACACAGGCGAAAATCGGGGAAAAGCCGGCCATAAATAGTAGTAGTGCTGATATGAATCACAAACATGTTTAATCGTAAGAAAATGTTAAAACTAAGATAACACGTTCATTTAAACATTTTTTAAAGCCCCCCTCCCCTTGGGTTCATTTATTGCATTACATAAGCGCTGTGTAAGTACCTATTTCCTTAAAAAAATAAAACTCTATGAAAAATGTTACTATTATTATTATTATTATTTCACATTCTTTTTGAAGAGATTTTTTATATTTTGATGCACGGGTTGGTGTTGAGAATGCAACATTATTTAACACATCTGCTTCATCCAGTTTACCTTCGGACCTAAACTTCATTTGAGCAACAAATGTTAGTTCTTCCGGGCTTCGATCTGCTCGCAAGGGTTCAGTTCTTCTTCTTTTTGATCGTTCACTCAAATCTAAAAATCCAGTGAATGGCCTCCCTCTACTCGATGAAGTTGTATCCTGCATTTCGGCTGGTTGAGCTTCATTCATTGACGAAGAAAACTCCAACTCAATATTTAACCAATCTCGATTTTTATTTTCAAATGCAGTTTTATTTCTTGATGCTGTTGACCATTTTGTGTCATATTTCTCGATGAATTTATATAAGACTTTTGAAGACTCTTCTGACAAGCGTTCACTCGCATGGTAGAGGTTACTTTTTCTGCCAAATAACGACACTGCTCCATTCTTTCCTTGGACTGACAAATTCTTAACCAATTGACAAGTTGGCTTCTTTTAAACAAAGCAGATTTTGTTGCAGACCCTGAAAAATAAGTTGTAATTTTGTTAATTATTTTATTACTAGCAATAGCCTATGTTCATCGGGGATAATGTAGGATTCTAATGGTAAAAGAATTTTTTAAATCGATCCAGTAGTTTCGGAGCCTATTCAATTCAAACAAACAATCAAATCTTTCCTCTTTATAATATTTGTACAGATTATACTTTGCAATCAATGGTACTTCAAATTACATAGAAAAATCTTCCAAAATTGAGACCGTAGCTTGAAGAATTGAATGTTAATTCTAAAACTACATTATCAATTGCTGTTTGGATTATAATTTATATTTTGAATCTACATGAATGATTGTTAAAACTGTTTCTTTAATTCTTAGTTCAATGTAATTAAAACAATATATTTTAATAAGATTTCGCCATTTAAAATTGGTCGCCATATTGAATTTTAAACCCATATGGCAATTTTTTTTTCTCTATTTAATTTTCTATAAAATAATGTTTTATTTTATAAAAATTGATTTATTCTTTAAGTTAGTAGGAGAAAATTATTTGTTGCGTTTGGGACCTACATTTTATACGAATTTGGACCCAGACCATAAATCTTTAAAAATATTTTCTCGTCAAGATCGCAAATTATCGCAGCAACTTAAGATGGGATCTTACAAAGGACTTATTAAACAATAATTTAAAGCTAATTTAAATGCGGGAAATTACGGGAAATCATACTTTTACTTTAGCAAAAAGTGAAAAATTGAAATTAAAAAAAAATTAATTGTTAACTTTTCAGAACACCAGTATAAAAAAACGTAAAGAAATATTTTAAATAAATATTATTTTTAATATTCTACTTACCACCAGCAATAGGCTCCATAGTTACTTTACAAAATTTTCACCCACACTTTGCCGAAAAACTGAATAAAAATTACTAATTTTCACAGGCGCTTTTGAATCACAATGAAATAGTCTCCACGAACATCAGCTTTCAACTAAAATATTTCTGCAAGTGACAGGACTAAAAATAAAAGAGTGATTGTTTATTATACCCAGGTAACTAGATAATCAAATTATACTCAGAATAGGCCTTAATTGCGAAGTTGGTATTTCCGATTTATGGCCGGGTTTTCCCCGAATTTCGCTTGTGTGCGGCAGTCGCGTGTTGCAAATGCGTGCGCAAAGTTTAACTTTGCCCACGGAAACTCTTTGCGCACGCATTTTCGTTCTGCATATTTGCCGTATTTATGGTCGATTTTTTAATGTATTAATAACTTCTGGATGAAATAATATTAAAGAAAAAAGGATTCTACATTATTCTTTTATTGTGCTTTATTGAATTTTAGATACATTTGGCGCCTAGTAAATATCCCAAATCAAGTTTCTTTATTATCATTTTAATATTTTTCCATGCACCATGTATTTCATAGACACCATGCTAAACAATAAAAAATCAAAGAATTTTTCTTGTTGCTGCAGCAACCAAGTACAAACTTTTTCTATTGTCACGGAAGCATCAGAAAATTCGGTAAAAAGTTTAAAATAAGTTTCTAAGAATGGACGAAGAAGGACGATGTTTTAAAAGCCGCAAGTTTGGCCAACTTAGAGCTCCTGCCGGCAAAATCAAAAGAAAAGTACGAGAAACAGTATAATTCATTTGAAACATGGTGTGAAGAAAAAGGCGTTAGAACTTTGAAAGAGGATGTACTGTTAGCCTATTTTCTCAAATTAAGCAAGGAATTTAGTCCAAATACTTTATGGTCGAAATACTCCATGCTGAAAAGTGTTTTAAAGATCAAGAAAAATGTAGATATCGGCAAGTTTTATAAGTTAGCAGCATTTATTAAGAAACAAATTGTAGGCTTTCAGCCAAAAAAGTCAATGATTTTTTCAAAAGAAGAAATATCTACATTTATTAATCAAGCACCTGATGAAATATATCTTTTGATAAAAATTGCGACCATTTTCGGACTTGCTGGCGCCTGCAGACGAGAAGAACTTGCAAAAATGAAAACATCCGACATCGAGGACAAAGGCAACCTAATTGTTGTGAAGATTCCAGACGCAAAAAACTATACCTCACGTACTTTCGTCCTGTCTGAAGAGATCAACGATGGAAAGTATTTGTTCTTATATCGGAAGTATACAGCATTACGGCCACCGACAACATATCAACGGTTTTTCGTATATTTCAAAAGGGGAATTTGCACACAACAATGCGTTGGGATCAATACATTTGGAAAGATGCCTTCTGAGATAGCAGCATTTTTAAAGTTGCCGAATCCAGAGCTATATACCGGCCACAGCTTCCGGCGATCTTCTGCAACGTTACTTGCAAATTCCGAAAAAGGTTAGGCGGTTGGAAGTCGACAACGGTAGCCGAGAGATACATTGAAGAGTCAACAGGCTACAAAAAGGGGTTAAGTAAAAAAAAATTAAACTGCAACAAGCCAAAAACTCTCAAGAAGCCAGATGAAATGTCCTGTTCCACAGACGCTGTTCAATCAGCTAAAACACAAGATTTCGTCTTAACATCGAGCAGCGAACCATCATCGACGTTCCTAAGAAATTATTTAAAATCGGCCAACCTTCAACATGCAACTAATTGTACTTTTAACATTAATATTGTTAATAATAATTAATAAAAGTTTTTTTTAGTATAATCAGTTAAAATAAAAATTTAATTATTTACTCTGGATTTTTAATTTTTACTGAAATATTCGTATATATCTAATAATCATATTCTTTAATAAAACGCTCGTAGAAAAAGTATTCGCAAGTAGAAAAAGTATTGTTCCTAATACTTGCGCAAAGTGACTTTTCCGCACTTAAGCTTATCCGAACTCCGCTTCACGTCGTTCGTCTAACTGCTTTGGCATGCGGCAAAGTATCACTTTGCGCACTTATTACGAAAATAACTATTTCACCATTTATTTTATTTATTTTTATTTATTTATTAAATATTTTCAGATGGTGCCGACCTTTGCGAAAAATCTTACAACTTTAACCTGTGTCTTCACCAAGCAGATCCAGTGGTATGCATTTTTTTAAACACTTTTTTAAACGGGCTTTCAACGTTATACGCTTATCATAATATATTTTTTTCAGAATTGGTTTTTCGTCTAGATCCAGTCCAATCCAACTTAACCAAGATTTTTTCTTATGGTGACCTTTGGCGCAAGAAATACGGAACAATGAGTTTTTCAATATATTGTTTATTATGAATATTTAGATTTAAAAAAAAATACACACGAGCATCCCAAATTTTGAGTTTTATATTGTTTTATTTACTAACTAGATGAAAAGCCTGTCTCAGCCAGGCGAGAGTCAATATTAAGTAGCCTCTGTCTCCGTAAGACGCCTTCCGTACGGCTAACGGTAAAAAACACTTTTTTGCTCCTATTTTTGTCCCGGGGGCGAAATTCAAAAAACGAGCTTCGTTAGGTTCTAGCCACTGCTAAAGACTACCACTGTGCCAAATTTCATGATTTTAGCTCAAGCCATAACTTCAGAATCACGTGGACAGACAAATAAATATATATACCTACCTACATATAAATATATCCACATTAGCAAATTATATATATAGATTGACCTTAATTTGCTGTAATAATCGTAAATAAAGGTGAATTCCCGTTATTGTGTTTGAAGTCTTTGCAAAATATTACTTGGTCTAATAACACTAAAATCTTGGACTTCCATTGTCTTTATTTGTTAATTGATACACAATGTTTCGGTTAGTGATGTATCTCCAACCGTTTTCAAGTGATAACTAAAACTATTCTTAAAAGCTATGACCTTATATACTATCCGTTGTTTACCGAAGCTTGACCGACTTGTCACGGTTCAGCAACGGCAGCCAGATATTCGGAATATCTACACTAGGTTTGCTAAATACATTTGTATTTAGCAAACCTAGCAAGGAGTCATACGTACTCTATACAACCGCACAGTGATCTTATGTAACAGTAAGGAATCCCTGCAAGCCGAAATGAGTAATATAACTAGGGATCTCATGCGAAACGGCTACAGTAAGATATTGGTTAAGGAAACAATCGATAAATATCAAAATAAGACAAAGAACTCTTGTTGAACTCTAAGTTGAACAAGACTTCACAGGACCAAATATTTATGACTATTCCGTATATTAAAGGAACTTCAGAAAAGATCCGCAGAATATCGAATAGCTTTAATATTAAAACAGCATTTAAATCTCAAACCACTCTAAGAAGTATTTTTACTAAGACGAGACCGGACAACAATGTTTCAAAAAATGACTGTATTCCTTGTGAATGTGGTGAAGTATACATCGGGGAAACAAAAAGACCACTAGAAATTAAAGTTAAAGAACACAAAAAACATACGGAACGAGGTGAAACGTCGAAATCAGGGATTGCCGAACACGCATGGTCAAAACAACACCGTATACAATGGTCGGAAGCAAAAATTATTCATAAAGAAACCCACTGGAAGAAAAGAAAATTTAAAGAAGCTGTAATAATTGCAAACAATTAAAATGTATTTTGTAAACCTAATGTAGACATTTCAAATATCTGGCTGCCGTTTCTAAACCGTGACAAGTCGGTCAAGCTTCGGTGAACAACAGATAGTATATAAGGTCGTAGCTTATAAGAATAGTTTTAGTTATCACTTGAAAACGGTTGGAGATACATCACTAACCGAAACGTTGTGTATCAAATAAGAAATAAAGACAATGGAAGTCCAAGATTTTGGTGTTATTAAAACCATAACATTGTCTAACACTTTTAAAGAAACATTACTTGGTCTAGTAGCGTACTGGCATTGTCTGCTATGGCACGATGCAACCTTATAAAAAATGTATGTCAAATTATGGAAAAAAATGTTCTAACGATATGCCCAAAAAAGGATCGATATTCTCTCCTGCATTAGAAAACCACGTGCTGAATATTTAAGCGTTTGAATGCAACAGCGTTTGTCGCGAGAAAAATCCCCATTGTGAGAGCCAATATCTACTATAAGAACAAAATTTAAATGTTTTGTTTCCTTAATTTAATATTTTATGTTAATACATAAAAAACAGTGTAGTAAGATTTTGCATTAGGTGTAAAAAACGTTGTTCAAAGTTCTTAACAATAAAAAATGGGGTCATGAGTGTCACAGCTGCAGATGTGAGTAATTCACGACACTTCCTAATAGTAATTTAAAGAGTCTTACTTGGTAATACATATTATTAAAATTAAATTGGAATATACCTGTGCTGTGTATTAGGAAATACGCGATATAAATATGGCAACAATGCCATGACAGAAAGTTACTTGCAAAGCAAGTAAAAGAGGAAAGGTCTCTTTGACCACAGCCTTCAATCGATTAACACGTATCCATAAATGTAGTATTCTTGAGTAACGTGATACCTGTCTGTGATATACGGATATACGACGTAACATGAATAAAGTGCAGAGAAATAGAGAAGAGGAGAAAGCGCTTCAATCTGCGCGAAAAG
>JAHBCN010015807.1:0-20364 GCA_019359885.1 Listronotus oregonensis
AAAATTTAAAAGCATTTTAATTGGGTTTAAATTTTTAGAATGTATAAATAGTACATATATAAAAAGCCCCCAAAAAGGGTACAGATTCTTTTTAAATTTAAAGGGGGGGAAATTTTAGGGGTTGTTTTTAATGATTTTTTCGTAAAAAAAAGTAGAAACCGACCTTATTTTTTTATCATAACTCGCTCAATTTTCATGCAAAAAACCCCTTTTTTTTTTAAAAAAAAAATACTTACTTTAAATATATACTTTAAAAAAGCCCTTATATTTTTTTTCTTGAAAAATACAAATTTTTTCCCCGTTTTTTTGACTTTGAATATTTCAAATTTAGCATTTGACGAACAAAAGCTAACCTTTAAAAAAAATTCTATTTTTTTATAAGCTACAATTTTGCTTTTTAAAAATTTTTTGAAAAACTTTTTTTTAGAGTTATTCAAAAAAAACCCCCATTAAAAATATTTTTTTTTTTTGAAAAAAATTTTTTTTACTTTCAATCGCGAAAAACCCCCGAAAATTTTTTTTTTTACAAAAAAAATGTATAAAATTTTTTTTTATTTAAAAAAAAATTTTTTATCGATTTCTGTAGTTAAAAAAAAAAACCTTTCCCCCCGGGTTTTTTCCCCCTACCTTCTGTAAAAATTTCAGGAAAACCCAGGGGGGGAAAAAAAAAATCCTACCCAAAAACCCCCCTTTTTTCCCCCGGTACTATATAAAAAAAGGTGTGTGTGCCAAAACCCTTTTTTTTTTTTTTTTAAAAATTTGGGAAAAAAAAAACCCCTAATAACATAAAAAAAACCAAAATTTTCTTTTTCCAAATTGGTTCCGACACAATACGACAACTAAATTAAACATAAAAAAACTCTAAAAAAAACAATATTTTTTTACACTTATTACATACGAAAAAGAAAAACCAAAAATAAAAAACATGGGAAGGCTCCTGGACGATTTTGGATGAACCCAATTAAAATACCAATAATAATTTTGGGGCTTGCATTTCAATTTCCGTCTCGTTTCCTTAGTTGGTTTTTTTTTGGGGTTGGGAGGGGGGGGAAATGCGGTGATAAATTCGGAAGAATTATCTGCCCAGTTTAGTTGTGTACTACGTTTTTATTTTCAGTTAGAGGATGCGTTTTGGGGGGGCCCCAAGTAACAACCCCCTAGCTAGCGTCAACCGATTCGATCTGTTTTTTTTTATAAGCCTTTTTTTAAAAATTAGTTGCTTACAAAAACCCGCAACGTTTGCTGCGGTCTTAAAAAAAATTTTTTTTCCCCCAATAAAAAAAAAAAATTTTTTTTCTAATAAATAATGAAACGTAGAAGATATTTTAAGAAAACAATTTAATGTGCATTAAAAAATAAAAAAAATTTTTTTTCAAGTTATCAAAGATGCTAAAAAAAACCCAAAACCTTTTTGAGCCACAAAATTACCAAGATTGTCAAAAAAACGCCTTCTGATATTTGCAAAATTTTTAAAAGGGTAATCCCCCCAAAAAAATTTTTTTAAATTTGAAATTTAAAAATTTTTTTTTAAATTTTTTAAATACCCTTTTCCCCCTTTTGGAAACCATAAATTTCTGATTTTACGCCCCCCCCAGGAAAAAAATCGTTGGGTGAGACCATGAAGGGGAAAATTTTTCGATTTATCAGTAAAAACAATGTTTTTAAAAATGCATTGTTTTTTTTTCATTTCCATTATTTTTTTAAAAAAAAATTGTATTTGTCAAAAATGATCATCGGGGTTAATTTCGGGGGTTTTTTTCTTACTTTGAGGAGCGGAAAAAATTTTTTTTTAAAGCACTCTTCCCACTGATCTTTTGCAAAAAAAAAACCCCTTTTTTTTTGCAATTGTATTAATGGAAACTGTATTTTTTTTTAATAATTTTTTGTCACTACCTTAATTTTTTTTTTTTTTCCCTTTTTTCCGGGTTTTTTTTTTCGGGGGGCCCCCATCATGTTTATGTTTTTTTGGATTTAAAAAAAACCAAATGTCAGAAAGTTTTTAATGACTCGGTAAATAGTGGAAACGTGGGAGTCGGCTTAGTTATAAATAAATTAATAAAAAATTTCCCCCAATTTCCCCCCCAACAGGATTTCCACGGTGATACCATTCAAATATTTTAATTTTCTCTTTCAGTTCGTAAACATCCATTACTAAAAAAAATTTTTTTTTTAAAAAAAAAATTTTTTGGGAAAATATTGGGGACTGTACAACTATTGCTGTCGAGCGTTCGATACTGGGGGGATTTCAGAAATAAACGTATTGAATTGTTTGTGGAAGATTATTGATCGAAAAAACAATGCGTGGGGCGTTTTTAGGAAAATTTTCCAAAAAACGCCGGGTTTTCCTTTGTTCGCAGTACTCTGCGCTTTCTTTTATACTTGCATAGGGAAAAAAAAACTGACTAATAAGTATCAAAAAATACTGAACGTAAAAAAGCAGACTTTCCCCAAAAATTTTTTTCGATTAAACCTGCATCCTCTTCAAAAATTTGGGGAAACTAAATTTTTTTTTAAAATTTTTTTTAAAAAAAAAAAATTTTTGTTAAAATAGAATACAATTTTACAATAACAATATATATTAATGATACAATTCAAGATGTCGACGTTTTTTTTTCAATGTAGTTTGACATTTTTTTAAACCATTGTGGTAACGTGGAAAAAAAATGTACCTTTCTTTAATATTTGGGGGTTTTGACAGTCAATGCAAAATTTTTAAAAAAGTCTTTGGGGGAAAACATGAGTTAATAAAGGGGGAAAAATACACTTTTTTTTAAATTTCTTAAAGTATTCCCCGTAAAGGAATATATCGCAGTCATGGCTTACTGGGGGGAAAAAATTTTTTTTTTTATGACATAAAAATAAAATATTTTTTTAAAAATTTTTTTTTTAAAAAAAAAATTTTAAAAAACATAAAAAAAAAACGGCAGCATAAAAAAAAAAGGGGGGGGGTGATATTCTAAAAACCCCAAAAAAACAAAATTAAAATAAAAAATATAGGGATGGATTGGGGGTTTTAAAAAATTTACCCTTTTAAAAATTTTTTCAAATTCTAAAAATATTTTTGAGAAAAGAAATAGAGCATTTTTTTTCCCAAAAAAATTTACTTTTAGTTTTTTTTTAAAAAATTTTAAAAAGGGGAAAAAAAATAAAGCCTTTATCAAACTGGCAATAAATTAAAAATTTTATAGTCTACAACTGTCCTTTTAATTATGTTTCTACCCTTATAATTTCCAAGATCACAAACATTTCCCCGAATTTCGACACGCTGTTTTATTAGTAGTTGATAAAAATGAAACATATTTACCGCTTCACATAAAACATCTACATCTTGAATAGGCTCAGTAGTAAAATTTCTTAAAATTTCATCCATAAACTTTGGATGTCTCATTCTAGATGGATAAAACATTACTTCTGGGATTGCAATCATTTCTTCCATTTTAGTTGCGCCATATACTCTAAAAAAAAGTTTATATTTTACATCTGAAAAAAAAGGTTGGGGAAGGAGGATTTGTTTGGGGGATGGGGGGAAACCCCCCAAAAAAAAAACCCAAAAGGGGGTTTTTGCGATAAAGTTGTAAACGCCCGCAAAGAACACTTTCAAAAAATTTTAAGTTTTGTCAAATTATTTCTTAACGATTACAAAAAAGACTTGACAGAAATGGGGGTGAAAAAAAAAATTTTTTTTAAACCCAAAGAATAATCACTAAATCAGATTGCGAAGAACAAGGTTGTGTGTTTCCTTTTTTTTCTTTAACTTTTGGGGGGGGAAAACACAAATTTATAAGCAAAAAAATTTTTTAATCTTTACCATCGTATATAAAAAAAAGGGAATAATTGATTTTAAATCGGCAGAAAATTATACTTTTTTTAAAAAAAAAATTTTTGGCATACACTTCCCAAAAAAAACTTTATTTTTTATTCCTTAAAAAAAAACATCATAAAATGTTAGTATTCATGATGGGTTTTTGGGGAATTTTTTTATTTTTTAAGTATCGTAATTGTGATATTTTTTGCTGTACAACCGACAGGCAACAAACCCCAATTATAAATATTAAGTACATATTGTTTTTACCGTATTTATGTCTAGTTAACCAAATGTAACACACTTATTTTTTAAACCCTCCTTTTACCATAGAATGCCCCAAATTTAGGGCGCGGCAGAAAAACCATTCGTAACAGATGGTTAAATTTAAAGGGGGGTTTTAGCCCCAAAGGGTATTTTCCAGGTTGTTGTAATGAAAGACCAAACTCTTCCATGGCACCCCGACCTGTAAAAATTTAACAATATAATATCCCCTTTTTTAAGATTTTAGATCAAAAAAAAATTTTAAGGGGGAAACAATTTTTTTCTTTTGCTAACATTGCAAAAAAAATAAAAATCATTCCAAAAAAGAGATTCGTCCTGGACCATGCGCTAACTTTCGTGGCATAAGGAAAATAACTTACCTTCGTTACAAAAAAAATTCAAAAAGATGATTTAAATTTGGTTTTTTTAAAAAATATATTTTACAGCTCAAAGTAAATATGCAATGAATTCTTCAAATTTTAAACCCCCCAAAAAAAATAACAATGCCATCTGTAAACTAAAATTTAATCATAATTAAAATAAATTATTAGTTTCTAATTTAAGACTTTAAAAAATATATGTATTACATTTTGTTTTATATTTTTAAAAAAAAGATTTTAAAATTTTGGGTTTTTCCCCTTAAAAATCTAGGGGGAATGGGGGATGGCCAAAAAATTTTAAAATTTTTTTATACGATCCTTTTAAATATACGGGTATAAAAATGGGGCCATGGGGAACCCCAATTTATATTGTTTTTAAAACCCAAAAAACTTGCGGCATTCTTTTTTTTTAAACCCGGGCTTTTTTTTTTTTATATTTTTATTAAAATACAAATAAAAACTGTTTCTTTTTTTGGGGATAAAAATTTTTTTAAAGGGGTTAAAAAAAATTAAATTTAAAATTTGCCCCTAAAAAAAATATATAAAAAAAAAATTAAATAAAAAAAATTTAATTTTTTTTTCCCTTTTTACAAAAAATTAATAATACCTTAATTAAAATTTTAAAAAAAAAATATATGTGGTTTATACCTGTTTTTTGATTGTTTATTACGCCCCTCACAAGTAAAATAAAGCTCCAATAACTTTTGTAAAATTAATTTCGGGAAAAAAAATTAAAAAAAAATTTAGATAATTTCATTCATAATATTTTTTCTCATTAAAAATTTTTTTTAAAAGTTTTTAAGATAAATAATAAATAATGATTCAGGACATGGAGAGGCCGATAAGTGTATGAGTAGGGGGGGATACTTAAAGGAAAAAGGGGCGCCACTTGTAGCGCGCGTAATAAACAATCAAAAAAAAGATATAAAAAAAAAATTTTTTCAAATCTCAATTAAGGATATTATTAACTATTGTATAAGGAATAAAACATAAATATTTTATATTTTATTCTTTTTTTTATATATTTTTCATGGGTCAAAAGTACCCAAACTTTAGATTTTTCTAAATTTTTAAAATTAATATCTCCAAAAATATTGACTTAATCGTGAAAAGTCATAGAACCGTCTTTATTTGTATTTTAATAAAGAATATATAAAAAAATGTCCGGTTGGAAAATAACAATATTCCTTGCAATTGTTTAAACCGTTTCGGTTTAAACTAAATAGCTGGCATCAGGTTGCCCCATGGTAACATGCATTTATATCATCAGTGGGGCAATTTAAAGATGATCGTATAAATTTGATGAGGTGAAATAGTTTTTGGTAATCAGGCGTCGATTCCTTCTAAACTCATAATTTAGGTAAAAAAGGGAACAACTACTTATTTCTTGTTGGTAAAACGACCAATACCAATCATCAAAGTAATGTTAGTAAATATCCCATATGGAAAAACAGTCGTTCTGAAAATTTTACTGTAAATAAAAGGGTATAAAAGGGTCTGTATTCTTATACGACTTTGCATAATACACTGCTTAGGTAAAGGTGTGCACTAACTGTAAATAGGTGTTTAGTCTTATAGATATTTACTAGCGGTTTACTATATTAAGAAACAATTGGAATATAGCATGGAGACAACTGCCTTTTTGTCTTCTTAATAATAACTTTCTAACAACTTTATACCATTTATGTGGATAGCTACCGTCTAGGCTTGTGTAGATTTTATATTAAAATTTGAAATGCAAATTAATGTATTAAATATTTTTAATTAGAGTATTTACTACATATAATTAAATTAAACTCTATTTATATATTTATCTTATATTTATTTGAAAGCGCCAAAACTTGCTATATCTACATTCACAACCATCAAACAAATTTAACCAAGAATTCTCGATTATTTTTTTCTTTCTAAAGTCGAAAAATAATATTCAAAATAGTTTTTGGTTACCTTTAAAAGAAGTGTGGTATAACACGTATATAAAAGTGAGAAAAAGAAAAATTAAATTATAAAAGTTATTTTAACTTTGGCATGATAAAGCCAAAAATATTTATCCTTTAGTAGTTATACAAGTTTTTAAGTAAACTAGAGCGGCCGTATAAATATGTATATAACAATCATTATCACTGAGGAGGCTCAAGCCAATTCTTACCTTACCAAGAAGCAATTAATAAAATTATTTGCAAAACACTGGGTTTTAAATGGAAAACATTTATTTTTCATTTAAATATAGCTAATCCTACAATGTACAATTGATAAATCATGCAATGACATTTCCCACTGTGATTCTAATTACGCTCTTATAGTAATTGAAAATGCTAGTCTTAGCAGTATTAAATAAAAATAATTAAACAACTATGTGTATGCAGGTAAAACAATAACAATTTTATTAATGTATTAAACTTTTCATTAGGGTTTTAACCTAGTAGGTAATCAGTACCTGTACCAAAAAAGGTGTGGTGCCTACACAATAGATATTTGTCAGGCAACTTATTTATGGCTGGGTTTGATTGTCATTTAAATTTTATTGCAGTTAAGAAATCAACGAATTATTGTGGAATGTATATACACTCTAAAGTGAAATATTTTACAAAGTCGTTTCGCAAGAAGAATGGGAGGTAGTTCCTCAAAGAAACGCCCAAAATGTTGAGCCTGTTTTATGGACTCAGCTAGCTTGTCTTCGCATCACATATTTTACGATGAATTTCTACATGCATAATTTTTTCAAATACACATTTTATCTAATTATTTTGTCGAAAAAAAAACAATGTTTTTTAATTTTTTAGTTAAGAAATTATATGGTTGTTTCTTTTCTTTGTTGTTTTCTTTGATAATCTTTACTTCATTATTTCTACATTTAACCTGCCAAGTCCATCTTTTCCTTGAAAAATAAATCAAAACCCGCCAACTCAAAAATTATTTAATGAACATAGAACAAAGTATAATATTTTCAGAATATACAATAGTACCGCTCATTTAAAAACAAAAAGTATATAACGCTAATGTTAATTCTGCAGCTCCTGTTAATTTACGAACGTTTTATGTCTCCTGTAAAAGTGGTCAATTTGGACTTAATAAGAGCAGGTTAACACTTTAGACCGACGAAATATTAAATTTAATCTTAGGGTCTTGCAATTCTGCATTTAAAAAGAAAAAACAAATGCTAAAGGTTTTTACATCTGTACCAATGCCTTTTTTCCCAATACAGGGTTTTCCATACAATTCCTACTCAGGTGCTTATAAAATATTCTGTGCTGACGATAGTATCGTTCGTTCGCTAAATACCAGGATATATTTTCGATTATTTCCTTCCTATTAATTTTGATTAATCGCTATCAAGAATTGGTATGTCAAATATAAATTTTAAGTAAGAAAAATTACTTAACAACTCTCAACTTGGCTGTCAGCAGTTTTTCCGGAAAAAATCCAAAAAAAAATTTCATGCAAGTTTGACAAGTTGCCTTGTTAGCTATTCTATGCTGTGTTACTTCTGCACCGTTACCAACAACAAAGATCACAAACGACGCTTACGATTTATTAATTTTTCAACTGAAACTTAAAAATGAATCGGTTTGGAAATGTTTCCGAAAGTAAAATTAATGCGGCTGTTGAAGATAGTGTTCCACTAAATACTCAGAAAACTCACATCGATCTGGAAGCAATTTATGGAATCTTGCCAAGCAAAATGCAATTACTCCAGACGACAACTACAGATGAGCTAAATTTAATCCTCAAGGACTGGGCATGGAACATGCGCAAGGTAATGGGGAAGACTACAGAACTGTGTGTAAAAGTAATGTGGAATATCGTTGCCAAAAAACTGCAGGAAAAATATTTTCAAGAATTTAATATCGTGTTCGATCCATTTCACGACATTATCTTTAAACCAGCTAGAGACGCTCGAAATGCGAAAAGGAGAAGTCTCCAGAAACATGAAGAAAAAAGGAAAACAAGTTCAGCTTCTTTAAATATGGACGACTACAAGATGTCACTTATGGGATAGAGACAACCCCAACCGGATTGCAGCGTAAATTTTACTTTATTGTAGCAGTTGAGCTTGCTTGGAGGGGCGGGCTTGACTCGCTCATTGCTTAACAGAACATTTAAGGAAAAAGTATGGAATCAAAACAGGTAAGATATTGCTTTTAATTTTGCAACAAAATCTGTAAATGTTTATTGTAACTTGGCGAAAAAACGCTTATATCAAAACGGCAACAGCAACATAGAGAATAGTGCTACTACAAACATATTAAAACAATTTAACCGATATGGCTAACAATACTCCTGTAACCTACAATAATTGTAATTTTGTATTAATTGTAATTTAAAATAAATTTGAAGTAATTACGCTTTCCTTGCTTGAAAGTTATATTGTTCTTATTAATTATTGTTCTAATTGTTTAAATAAAAAAAAAATTGTATTAAAATAAAATGTTTATTAAACTCAGGAAATAATCTTACAAGTATCCCCTCGTCCATCTAATTTTTCCTAAAGAAAAATTGGAACACTCCTACAATGTAATCTGTTTTAACAAATTATTTAAACTCATTTTCCGAATTTTCTGAAAAAATTAAATGCACTAGGGATATTACCCCAGAAAAGAAACATATATTTATGTTATTATTTGACCCAATTAGATATTTGACATATACTTGACAATTTAAATCATGCTTGTTTCAGATATATAAACAGTACGTTTTTAGCAATACAAAGTAACAAGCCCTGTTAAAAAAATATATTATTTAACACCAAAAATAAAAACCTGGTACTAATGTACCGTGGGTAACGGTAATTTTGCCTTAAATTAAATTGTCGTTGTATTTTATTTTATTAAAATAATTTTTATACCTACCTAAAACAGTTGGTAAAAATTCATTATAGATTATAATTGGTCCAAATAAAGAAAATGCATTTCTTGAAATAATTATAGTGCATATTGTTGATGTTGTGAATAAACCCTTTTACATAAATAACTTATTACTGGCAAAGATACATAGGTAATATAAAATGATGTGTATCATTCTTTAGCATTGATTTAATGAAGATAAAAAGTAGCAAGTGAATACTTGTTAAAAATTATAGATTACAACATTTTTATAATAATTAAATATATATTTCTTATAAGAAAAGTTTATTGGTGCTTACATACAGAAGTATTTACACAAGTAATAGGTAAAAAAACAGAAAGAATAAATAAACAAATTTTTGTGTGTGACAAAACAGAGACAGGCATCCATTAGCCGGTATTTCTTGATTTTGCTTATTTCGCACTAACTTTCAACTAGGCAAAATTATTTTGCTTCAAATTATTAAAGACTGCATTGGTGTGGATGGACCTTAACTATAAAAAGACGTATATGACAGGCTAATTCTTCGAAGTAGACCCGTAAAAATATTTATTTGAAAAGCAAAGGATAAAAGTATGGTAGTTAAGCAATTAGGTTTAGTGTCTAATGTTCAAACAGGAGTGCGTCCTTAAAACGGTCAGTTTATCGAAAACAACAAGTACCAAGAACTATTTCCAGAATACTCTTTATAAGGGCTAAAACAGAGCCGTTTCATCATGGAACCTTCTAGAAACAGAGGCTGAATAATAAAAGGGAGGTAAACTTACTACCCTCCTATAAAATGAACAATGATATAGTTTTAATACTTTAAAGCAATATACCAGATAGGAGTGACCGAAAAAAAAACCCCCCTAAAATCAGACCTAATCTGGTTAAATTATAGATCTGTTCCAAAGAAAATTGAAATATATAACGTACTATGTCTGGGTCCCAATAAAGGGCACCAAAGCAATAAGAATACAGGTAGATTAAATAAAAAACAAAAAATAAGGCCAAAATCTTCTCCAAAAAATCTGAATTAAATTTTTTTCGCATGGGGGATAGCCGAGTATCACTAAAATTATAGCTTTCTATTTTCTAATATATATATATATATATATATATATATATATATATATATATATATATATATATATATATATATATATATATATATATATATATATATATATATATATTTTTAGGTCGAAATAATGCAATTTGTAAAATTGCCCTTTTCCGAAAGTTAATAAATATAACCAAGCGGTACAAAATTTGGGATCTGAGGGTTTTCTGAGGCGAGAAAATTTTTTAAATTGGGGATAAAGGGCGCCAGCTACGGCTTTCCTCACTTGTTTTAAAAGTCGTAACTTTTTTTTGGCTTAGACTATTAACCTGTTTTTAAAAAAAGTTACTATAAATCCATCTGCATCAAAAAAGTATATTTATTTAGTCTCTAGGGGCAGCCGTTCTCGAGATAAACGCACTGGATCTTGCAAATTTTTTATGAAAAAAGAATTTTATCCAATTGATTTTTTTAAAATTTATAGTGATATTTTTTAAAACGTGATCAAAATCTTCCCCCAAAACCCCCAAAAAGCCCCAAACCCCCCAAAATCACCCTCAAAGGTACTGGAGATTTGGGGACCTTTTAGGTGATTTTTGGGGGGGTTTGGGGGCATTTTTTGGGTTTTGTGCCCTGGAAGACCTTTTTATCAGCGTATCAAGGAAACAATTGGATAAATTCATTTTCCATAAAAAAATTGCAAGATCTTTAAAGTGCGTTTATCTCGAGAACGGCTGCTCCTAGAGACTAAAATAAAGTGTATGTTTTTGATGCAGATGGTTATAGTAACTTATTTTTTTAACAGGTTAATATTCTAAACCCAAAAAGACATTTAAAAAAATTAGTGGGGGGGCCTCATAAACATCAAAAACGTGGACGAATTTAAATTTCTCGCCCAACAAATTTTAAACCTTTTGATTTGGTTAAGAATTATTAAGAAAAACAGCAAAATTAAAAGTTTAACACCCTTATCTTTGTTACTTTCGGATAGGTGGTTCATTATTTTAAACCCAAAGTCTGTGTCCCATTACTTTTGGGACACCCTTATATATAAATATAAATATATATATATATATATATATATATATATATATATATATATATATATATATATATATATATATATATATATATATATATATATATATATATATATATATATATATATAAAGGGTAAAAAAATGATGCTCATCATTTTAATGGGCGACAGTGGAGCTCAAAAAAAAATCGAAAAGTTTATATGACATTTAAAAACCCGGCAGATTTTTTTAAAAAGATGTTAAAGTCATGCCGGCAGTTATTTTTGTAAATTTTTAAAAACTGGAAACTTTTGTCTTAATCGTTTTTTCAGTAGATTCATTTGATAATAAAATAAACAATTTTTTAAAAAGTTTTAGTCTACAAATAAAAAAATTAATGTTTTTTTTTAAAAATTTTTCCCCCCCATTTAAAAAATTTAAAAAAAAATTGGCAACAAAGCGATCCCTTTTTTGGGGGAAAATCAGTCGTACAAAGAACCCTTTTCCCCTTCCGGCCACGATATTTTTTTTTTTTTTTTTAACCCCGGGAAAAAAAATGCCGGAAAAGTTTTAAATTCAAGACAAACGTATTGCAAGTGTACCTACTAAAGACTGATGAAAACGGAATGTTTTTCGACCGGGGAAATCTTATTCTTTAAGCAAAAAAAAGTGTTTTTTTTTAAAACATAATTATTTTGTTTTTTAAAAAAGGATATTAAGTTTATTCTTATTGAGTACAATTATTTTTAATTTAAATAAAAACCAAACAATTATTGATTTTTTTTTCTTAAATTTAATTTTAAAAAAATAAGGTGCAGGAAGAAATTTTTATTTTTGTATGTAAATGAATAAATTTTTCCCCTTTTAAAAAAAAAAAGGAAACAGAAAAAAAAACTCACAAAAACCCAAGTGGCCCCCCGCCGCTTCGACGAAACAGACGCGGTGTTGCCATGTTTTTTAAACTTAAAAGGGGGCATTTTTCAAAAAAATTTAAAAATTTTAAATTTTTTCCTTATGTTCTTGGTTTTTCGACATTTTGAGCTCCTCTACCCCCCCTTTAAAAAATCATGAGCATAAAACCCCTTTAAATTTTATATATATATATATATATATATATATATATATATATATATATATATATATATATATATATATATATATAAAAAAAAACAGGGCCCCCAAAAAGCCCGGGAAAAAAAATTAATATCTTTTAACTAGTAACGGGGGAAAAAAAATTTTTAAAACCCGTCAATTGATTTTAAATTGTACCTTATTTGGCAAAAAAAACGAAATTTTTTTTCCCCAACCCCTTAGCTGCAACCCTTCCCTATTTTTTTTTTTTAAAAAGGGCAAACCTATGTTTGTATGGGCTCATTAAAAAGCTCGTAAAAAATGGAATAAAAACCAACCCTTTTTTTTTTTTAAACATGGGGGTTACCAGGAGATAAAAAAAAATTTTAAAAAAAAAAAAAGTTAGAAATACCCCCAGTTTATTACGGGTGAATTAACGTTGCAAATAAAACAAATATTTTTGCTACAATGGCTAAGGATCATTGGTCCCTAGTTTCTAAAAGTTTACAAATTTTAAGAACAGACCAACCGGGGGGGGGCACAAAAAATTTTATTGATTATGTGTAAAAAGTTTTAAAGTAATCTAGCATCAACATTCTTTGGAATTTTTTTTTCAGAAAAAAATTACACATAAAATTTTTTCCCAAGCAATTGTTGAGCAGTTTTTTAAAAAAGAAAAAGGTTTTTAAATTTTTGTACCAAATTTAATGTCCTGATAAAAAAAAAATTTTTTGACTCAGTTTTAAAATTGTGGCATTCTGGAAAAAAAATTTAAATCTGTTTATTTTTTTTAATTGTTCACCTTCAAAGTGTTTTTTTTTTTTAATTAGCCAAACAAAAATGGTATTGTCAGGGGCGGTTTTTGGGTCTTGATATTGGGGAAAAGGGGATAGAATGCGGAGTCAAAGTGAAGTTTTACTTTTTTTAAAAAAAATTCCAAAAAAACACATATCCCAGGCTAC
Source organism: Listronotus oregonensis (assembly GCA_019359885.1). NCBI lineage: Eukaryota > Metazoa > Arthropoda > Insecta > Coleoptera > Curculionidae > Listronotus > Listronotus oregonensis. The sequence goes on from JAHBCN010015807.1 coordinate 13,389, forward strand.
GGGGAGTAAGATTTTTAAAAAATTTGAAGAACATGGTACAGTGAAGGACTTGCCCAGAAGGGGCCCGGGCCAATTTTTGGAGAAGATCAAAAATTGGACATTGCCGTATTTTGGGAAGACCCCCAAATTTTTCCCCAAAGGTTTCATGGGGCCCCAAAAAAATCCTGCGTCTGAAAAAACGATTGGGGGGGAAAAAAAAAGGGGGTTTTTGTCCAAGAGCTCTTTTTTAAAAAGACCTTTTTAGGCGTTTGCAATTTTTTGGGGGAAATAATGGGGGGTGTGACGAAATAATGGGTTTCCACTGAACATACCTTTTTTCGAAGTTACTTTTTATTTAAATGTAGTAGTGAACAGACACAATTATCGATTCTGGGGGCAGGAAAACCCACCTGGATAAGGAAATATACGCAGCGTCCTCAGAAAGTAAAAAGTATGGGCAGGCATCATCAACAAAAAAAATAATTTGGGGGGCCCCCCTTTTTGGGGAAAACCCTTTCCCCCCCGCACGCTACTTAGACTTTTTTCGCTTTTAAAATTTTTTTCCTGCTTTGGGGGGTTATGTTATCCCCAAGAAGCAGATCCAGATATCCCCACTGAAACCTTTGGTTCCAACAGGACGGCCTTTTTTCCCCATTTTTGGTCCCTAACATACCAAAGGGGGATGGGCAGATTCCATTTTTTTCGAGCTTTTCAATGAGCCTATACAAAATAGGTTTGCATTTAAAAAAAAAATTGGGGGGGGGGTTTTTTTGAAAAAAGGGGGGAAAAAAAAATTTAAATTTTATTGGCCAAAAAAAAACAAATTTTAAAAAAAAATTTTTTTAAATTTTTTTTTTTTTTAAATTTTTTTTTTTTTTTTTTTTTTTTTTTTTTTTTTTTTTTTTTTTTTTTTTTTTTTTTATATATATATATATATATATATATATATATATATATATATATATATATATATTTTATATATATATATATATATATTTTTATTTTATAAATTTTATTTTTATATAAAATATATATAAAATATTTTAAAAAAAAGGGGCCCCGAAAAAGCAAGAAAAAAAAACCCTTTTCAGTAAAAGGGGGTTTCCCCCTACGTAATTTCGGGGTTCCCTTTTTGGGTATCCTTTACGACGACCTGTTTGGATGAAACTTTCAGATGAAGTAATACTGATGGATTTGCAGGTGAAGTAGCCATGGTTTTTAACAAAAAAAGTAAAGACTTTTTAAAAAAAAGGGGCGCCCACGAACAGCGCCCAAAAAAACCGAGATAATACTATTAAAAAAAAAAAAAGGGGGCCCGATAATTTTTTTAAAAAAATTTCTATGGTTACATCAAGTGGGCCCTTTAAAAATTTTTTTGGAATAACGTTAAATATAAACCCCCCCCTTTTAAAAGGAAATATATAAAAAAAGAAAAAAAGGGCCCCCATAAGCCAAAGGGGGGGGGAAAAACCCCAAAAACCTCAAAATGGGGAAATTTTTTGCTGGTGATTTTTTTTCCCAGCTCCTAGGGGGGATGCCTGTTTTTAAAAAAAAGGGGGCCAGAATAAAAACATGGTAAAATTTAAGGATTAAAAGCAGAAATGCATCGGGTTTTTGTGGCGCAGGTTTAAAGGGGAAAAAAAAGGGGGCATAAAATTTTTAAATAGAAAAAAAAACCAAAGGGGCATAATTTAATTAGCGGGTTAGATAGCGAACATATTGGTGCTAAATTTTTATTAATTAGTCATATTTTTAAAAAGCAAAATGTATTTTCAATTAAAACTTTTCAATTTCAAGTTAAATTCGGAAATATATCGATGTGAAAAAAGCTAATCTTTCTTTTCTTTGTCTTCCAATTACCTATTAAAACCCGCTGAGCCTTGTTCCATATTTAAAAACATGCTTAAAAACCTTTGAAAACGGCAACAATTTTTTTTCCCCAAACCCCCTTAAAATTTTTTTTTAAGCTCCCTTTCGTAAAGTTTTTTAAAATTCGGGGGTTTGCTTTCGGGTTTTTTTTTAAAAAGATGACGCATAAAAAAAGGGGTGGGGGGTTTGTTCTCCCCCCAAAACCAAAAAAATTTTAAAAAAAATGTTTTTAAACCAAACCCCTCTTAAATACAATGGGGAAACCCCCTTAACGATTGTACACAATAACTTTTGGGTTTAGACTTAATTTTTTAATGTAAAATGCCATTTTAAATTTATTTTTTTCCCCCCACGGTTTTTTTAAGTTGAAAATTGGGGGTTTTTAAGGGGAAAATTTTTTTTCCCTTTTCAAAAAAATCATTTCTCAAAAATTTTTTTGTTGATTATGCAAACAAATCTCTGATGTAATACTTTTTTTTGCATACCCTTTTTTAAAACTAAGCCCCTTTTGCAAAATTTTTTATAATTATATTAAAATGTTATTAAGCAACTTTTTTTCTTATAAAAAAAAAAAAAAAATCCCCCCTTTTTGTGAAAAAAAAAAACTTACGGTTTTTTCCCCTTTTAAAATCATAATTCTTGAAAAATTTTGCTGTGTAAAAAATTAAAATTTTTTTTGATTTTTTTATTTAAACCCAAAACCCTAGGTGCCTTAGAAAGGTAAGAAGCATTTTAATACCCGAGGAAAAAAATTTTTTTGGGGCCCCAAAAAAAGCCCCCACATGCAGCTGGGGTAAAAAAACCAGATTTTTTGGGGGATGAAAAAAAAATTAAGGTAAAAAGTTTGGGGTTTTCTCCATTTGGACTGAAAAAAAAGGCTTTGAGCGGATTTTTTGGGGGGCTCCTTTTTAAAACCTTTAAAAAAAAAAATTATTTTTTTCAAAATTTTTTGACATCAGGCAGAAAAAATTTTTTTGGAAAAAGGGGCCATCTCTTAGAGCTTGTCGAAGATAAAAAGAGCTTTTTTTAAAAAGGGGGGCTTTAAATTTTTTTTGGTTTTAAAAAATGGAAATAATATAGTTTAAAGGGGGAAAAATTTTTTTTATTAAAAGGGAAAAAAAACTATATAATGTGTTTAGTAAAATCTTTTCCCCAAAAAAACCCAAAGGGGGGTTTTACATTTCTTTGTTCCAAAGCAAACTGGGGGGTTTTTAAGGGGGCCCACCTTTTTCGCGACAGCCAACAATTGCATCCGGGGAAAAATAAAAAAAAATAAGATTTTTTTATCCAGATTTTATTATCTAAAGGTTCTTTAAAGAAGATATTTTTTTGGGGTAAAAGGGGGGATTTAAAAAAACCTTACTGGGGAGGGGGGGTCTTGGGGGAAAAGGGGTTTGAGGGTATTTGTATTGGGGAAAAACCCCCCAAAGTAGAAAAAAAGGCCCCGGGGGGGGGGGGGCCCCCTCCAGGTTCCCCAGTCTGGCTCCACAAATTCAAATTACGGTATAGCCCAGGAAACGAACCATTTTGCCCAGCAATTGTTTTAAAACCCAAAAATGACTTAAAATTTTTTTAAAAGGGGTAGGGGGAAAACCCAAAAAGGGTAAAAAACTATATTTTTCCAAAAAAGGGCCCCCTTTTTCTTGGGGGGGCCCCCCAAAACTAGGGGGGAAATTTTTTTATATTTTGACCCAAAAAATCGGGGGGAAATGATTTCTAAGAAAAAAATTTTTAAAAGCATTATTTTTTGTAAAAAAAAATTTTCAGTTATTTGCGATCGAAAGTCGAATATTTCGTCGATAGAATCAACGTTTTTAATGGGTTTTTTTTAAATGCATTTCACCCCCCAAAAAATGTATAAAACCCCCAAAAAGTTTTAAAAAAAAATAAAAAAAAGGTTTTTTTTATTTTGGGACCACTAAAAACCCAAAATTTGGTTTGTTAAATGTTCCTTTTTTTTTTTTTTTTAAAAATTTTTTTTAAAAAAACCTTTTTTTTAAAAAAAAAAGGGATGTATCAAAAAAAAAGAGCGATTTAGGGTTAAAAAAAAATTAAATCAAAATTTTTTTTAGTGCTAAAATTTTCAAACAACATTTTAAAAAAATTTAAAAAATTATGGGTTTTTCCCTTTTTTTTTTTTATTATCATAAAAATTTTTTTAAAAATTTTAAAAAATGATTTAAACCCCTTTTAAATTTTTAAAAAGTGCAGCTGCAAGTAAAAAAACGAATTTGAGAATTTTAAAAAAAAAATTTCGTTTTCAAAAAACCAAACCTAAGGGGGAAAAAAAAAATTTTAAAAAGGAAAAAAAAATTTTACCCCCCAAACTAAAATATTTTGCTTTTTCTAATTTATTTTGACGGATTTTTATGAGATATAAACGTTTAAAACGAGTGTGTTGGGGAGCACTACTTTGTTTTACCCCTTTTTGACGTACATATTTAAAAAAAAAGGGGTTTTTAAAACCCCGTTTTAATATATAAAACCCTTTTCAGATAAAAAAAAAAACTTTTTTTTTTAAAAAAAATCTCTTTATCACAAAAACGAAAATTTTTTTTAAAAACCAAAAGCATTCAAAAAAATCCCTTTTTTAAATACCCTTTTTTTTAAACCCCCTTTTTTTTTTAAAGTAATTTTACCTATTTTTTATTTTCCCCAAAATTTTAAAAATTTTTTTAAAAAACCCCAATAATTTTTTTAAAAATTAAAAATTTATTTTTTTTAAAAATTTTAAATTCTGAAGATTTTTAAAGGGGGGTGTATTTTTTTCCCATAAAGCTCCCTTTTAAAAATGGGATTTTGAAGAAAAGGGTAAGCTGCTTAATAAATTCTAAAAACCCGTGATAAATTTTAAATTTTTTTAAAAAGGGAATTATTTTTTTTTTAAAATTAAAAATTAAAAAAAGGGGGGTTAGTTAAGTTTTATCCCAAATCTTCATCAAATCAAAACATTTTAAAAAAAATTTCTAGGTGTTGCACTTATTTCAGCTTTTTAAACCAGGGGGGGGGTGGACTAAAAAGGCCTAGTTTTAGCGACCCCTTATTTTTTACAAATAACTAATTCCAAACCCCAAAAAAAATGGAAATAAAAAGGTTTTTTTTTATTAATTAACCAAAAAAACCGGGCCCCAAAAATTTTTTTTTTTTTTCCAAATTTTTTTCCCCTTTTTTTTTTTTTTTGGCTGACGGGGGGGGGGGTCCCCTTTGGGGGGCCCTCTGAATCCACCATTGTTTTTTGGGGGTCAAAATTTGTTTTTTTGTCGAAAAATTTTTTTCTTATAAGTTGATAAAATGTTTATAAATTTTCCTACTTTTGTATAATATTTTTTTTTTTTCCCCCAAACCCCTATATTTATATGATACCAACTAAAAGGGGAAAAAACTACTTATTTGTTTTTTCCCCAAAATGGTTTTAAAAAAATTTTGTGAATCCATTAACCTAATTGATGGGTTGTCCGGTTTTCCTTATATTCCAATTCCAGGAACTTTTGATTTTTCTTCGTTCCTATTAAATATTTTTACACGAATTTGATTTTTAAAAATAAAACTAAAAAAATAACGACAAAGTCAGCAGAGGGTCATGTAGATCCCCAAAATTTTTGGGCAATTTATTCTATTTTTTTTTTAAAATAGTAGCAGCCGTTAATAAGAAGTTTCTTTGGTAAAGTTTTTTAAAACTTAAAAATAATATACATTTAAAACCTTAACCCAACCATTATTTTTGCTTTATTTTAATTATAATGTTAAATCTTCTTTAGCTGTAATTAAAAAAAATATAAAAAAAAATATTTTTTAATATGTATAAGATAACTAGAACACTAAATTTTTTTTTATCTTAACTTTGGAGCTATTACTTTACAAAAATAAGTAATATTACATAAAAATTATTTTGTATTTACCTGCTGAGCATATCCCATAGTACAATCATGTTTTTTGGGGCCCCAAAATGATCTTACGAAGTTCATACAGCCTTGTTTAAATTTACCAAAGAAGGGATCGCTAGGTGGAATAGGAATAGCATGCAAGCGTAGTGAGTTGCTTCAGGCGGCAAAAAATTTATGTTTCCCCTTTCCCCCAAACCAGCAAGAGATTGCACTACCATTTACTAAAAAAAAAAAATTTTTTAGATGTTAAATGAAGGTACTTCACATATTGTACAAGGATTGTTTACAAAGCTAGTGTACTTAATATTTTTGATGTTCCCTGTTTTTTAAAAAAAAATTTTATCATTAAGGTGCACCAGAGCTGGGGGGGGGAAAATTTAATTCCCTTTGGGGAAAAAAAAACCAGAAACGATCCCTTTTTTAAAAAACCAAGGGGGGGGGGCCGGGGGAAATTTTTGAAAATAGGATCCGTGATCCGGATTAATTATAAATTTTTAAAGATCCGAAACGATTTCTTGGGGAAAAAACCGATTCCAAAAGAAATTGATTTAAATGACAAAAACTGCCATTATGAATACGAAATATCAAATTTCCAAATTTTTTTCCAAAAAAATTTTTTAAATTTTTTTCCCAGCTCCCCCAAAAAATTTTTTTCCCGAACCTATGGCAAATTGGTTTATAAATGTCAAAACCGCCCCCTTTTAAAACTTTCATTTTAAAAATTTCCCCAAAATTTTTTTTTTAGTTAGTCTTAATCAGCTTTACATTTATTTTCAAAAAAATTTTAAAAAAAAGAATTTTAAAACATCTTTTCCATGTTAAGATCTTTAAATAAGAAAACACACCCCCATGGGGGTTTTAAACTAAAATATTTTGTTTTTTTAGGTACGGAGAAAAAAATTTTAAAAGAGACATTTTTTTTTTTGTAACCATTTGAGTGTGGTATTTAAAAACAGGCATACATTTCGGCTCTTATGTTAAAAGCCCCGATTGCTCGATCTTCATAACATTTGTTATCCTTGAGATAACCCTAAGGGGCTTTTTAAAATTTTTCGTTTAATAATTTCCCCCTTAAGGGTGTTATCCAAAAATAAAGTTAAAATATTAATACATTTTTTATTCCCCAAAAAGAAAAAAAAGGTACTGGTAAAACCTTCTGTAAAATTATAATAAGATGTCCTATTTATAAGTGTCCTTTAGGTTATTTCAAGAATCACATTTAAAAACCTTAATGAAGAATCAAG
>JAHBCN010015808.1:0-20542 GCA_019359885.1 Listronotus oregonensis
AATAATGTCATATCTGGAAAAAGGTTTCGTATGGGCCTTTTTCTAAAAAAACTATTTTGGGACAATCGTACAAAAAAATGATCATTGGGTTTTAAAGCTTTTATTGGCAAATCACTAAATATAAAAAGGCATATGATTACGTTGCGTAAAAAAAAAGAAAAAAATTAAAAGGTAAAACATTGGGGAAATCATCTTTGCCTTTTTGTTTTTGAAAAAATTTAAAAAATTATTTTTTTTAAAAAGGGCATACGGATTAGGTAGGTATTTAATTTATTAAAACTCAAAAACCCTTTATTTAATTTTGTTTTTTATCTACATCTATGATATTCTAATGTTTTATATGGATAATTTTTAGGTTTCTTTAAATTTAAAAAAAGAGGTCTTTTTAAAAGGGCAACAGATTAGACAGGTTTTGCTAATTAAAAAAACGATAGCTTTGAGAATCAAGTCATACCTCAGTATATCAACGATATATAAGTTTGTATATTTATTTTAATATAGGACCACATTAAATAATACTAAAAAGAAAAAGAAAAAGTAAAAAAAGAATCTGATACACCTAATAGAAGCGACGATAAAATATTTAAATAACGTATATTAAGTTTAAAAACATATTTTTTATAAATAAATTATTTCATTGATTCATAAACAACTTTCTCTTATAATGTTAAAAACCTGTTTAACAAAAGGTTTAAAAATTTCTTTAATTTCTACAATTTGTTTATTTAGTAATGCTTTATAAAGTCTGCAGTTATTTTAGGAAATAACTATATCTAAATATATATATATTTTTTCATTTAAATATTTTGTGGGATATTTCCTAATAGTATGTCCTAAGCCAATCGGACTGAATGAATACCCAACTTTCCTTGGTCTTTTCGAAACTTTACCCCTTTTTTATCATATAATATTAGGACTTTGAAAATTCTTAATATTAAAGATTATTTTAAATAAACTTCTTAATCTTTTTATTATAAATTATATTTTAAATAATAGATTTTTGAGGTTTTTCTGAAAAATAATATTTTTCAGGCTGCATTTATAAGTAAAATTCACTGAATACTACTTTTTAACCAAAAAATATCCTAATGGTTTCAGTTTTTCCAATTCCTCCGCTGTAATTTTAGGTACAAATACTCAATCTATTTTCTGGTAAAAAGGGATCATTTTGAGATGTATCTATTTAAAAATAAAAATTTTCTTTTGAATACGGGGGTTTCCCCAAATGATTTAAAAATTTTTTAAAAAAAAAATTTATTTTTTTTTTTTTTTACCCCAAATTGAAAATGTACAAAAAAATTTGGATGCCCTTTAAAAAAAGTCTAGATTTTTAATTAGTTATAAAAAAAAAAAAAATGGCATGGGGGAACATCTTAAAAAAATATTTTTTTTAACATTTTATAAACGTATCCCACTTTTCTTTTTGGTACTCGTATGTATGCCAATTCTTTTTTAATTTTTAATTTTTAAAAGGATGTTTTTTTTTAAAAAAAAATGGCATCTGACTTTATTTTTCTGGGGATAGGTTTTTTTGTAGTGGCCCCTACATAACCTTAATTACAAAAAATGGCATAAAAAACACGATTCCCCCAAATGGTTTTTTTTACAGTTTTAAGGGCCCTTGTAACTTTAAAAATTTTGCCTACGTGTATGTTTTTATGATGAATAAACCTTTCGAAAATCAAATATTATTTTTTTTAAAAATCTTTATTCTTAATGTTTTATTTTCCAGTATTTGAATTTGTTTCTGCATGGTGATAATGTTTTTATGATCCAATAGCTGACAATAACTATTTAACCACTAAAAAACCCTTTAAAAAGTGGTTAATTATATCAGATAATAGTATAAAAAGCATATTTTCTATAATATAAAGTAAAATAAGGGGATATTTATTTAAAGTATACGTATTAAAATTTAAATATTTTTAAAATTAATTTAGAGACTGGGCTCTTGATTGGTTACAACTTTGATACTCACTTCAAATGAATAAATGTCAAAACTTTGTGTTATGTGTTTTCAGGTGTTATTTTCAATCTTGAACCATCTAAATAACTGTTTTTTTAATTTTTATATAAAAACATATTTTAAAAATAAAAAATTATCCTTTTTATCCAAAATGGACATAAGTTTTGTGTCAATAAAGAAACTACCGAGATAACGAAAAATGATTGTCGTTTCTTTAAAAATAATGACTTTTTAAAAATGTAAAAACAACTTTGAAGTACCTCTAAAAAATTATTTATTTCGTGTTCAATATTTTTCAAAAATTTTTTGTAGGTTATGTTTTGGAGTGTAGAAATATAAGGAGTACCATCTCTTAAGGGAGACGGGAAATTTAAAATGTGTCCAGCTGAAGCAGTAAAAAATCCAGAGATAAAAGATTTTCTCTACAACCATGTTATGTTGTTACCAAGAAATTTAAATCTTTACCCCGCATTTATAAGTTATCTAAAGTCAATATTTTGTTGTATATAAATCGGTAGGTATTTAAAGCAGGATATTTGTATACTTACATTAAAGTGATCGTCCCACAAAATAAAAAATTAAATGCGATAAAAAGCTGTTTCAATCTCTTCGAGCCAATTGTTACCACTTTTTTGCCTTTTAGGATTTTTTGGGACAGATATAAGCACTTTTTGTGGTGTTTTCAGAGAAGTATTGGTACATTGTAGCACTACACACCATTTATATACCATTTTAGCCAATAAATTGATTGATTATTTTCAAAATTCACTGTAGTTGCACTCGTTGTTAACTTGTTTATTTGCATATGACGTCACGCGAAACATATGTCGACGCCATTACAGAAACAGCGGTTTTAGCGCATATTTAATAATTTAAACTTTGACATTGGGTTTTATTGAAAATACAGATTTTTCCAGATATATAAAATTTATTGTGTTTGTTAGGTACTAAAGAATAATTTAAAACGATTTTTCAAAATAAGTCAAAAGCCCTTTTATTAAGCAAATGACCTAAAAATGTGTTATTTTTTTAACACCTTAAATTTAAATATCAAATCTAAAAGGAGCCTTAAAAGATAATAACATTATATTATAATACATATTATAATAACAATTTATTTCCCAACAGGGGATTACCACAAATAACTTTTTGCTAGAAAATAGCATTTGGGGTATTATCATGTCAGTTAAATTTGGTTTAAATATTATCTGTTTTACATGCGAAATCACCAGTAAAGAAAGGGAGAAAGGACAATTAATATGCAATATTACTTGAACCAGTCACTGTGAAATCCCACAAAACGCTCTTGAGCTTGATGAATGTCTGGAAACACATTTCGGTGTGTGAGTAAAAGAATTATAAGTATTTGGGCTATTTCAACAACCAAGAGGTTCTTAGAAAAATAAATTGCAATGCTAAATCCTTAAATCACCTGATGTGCAAACAACGGAGTTTTTCATCTTTGGGACAAAAAACGGACATTATCTGATCGTTTTAACCAATTTTTTAAATACTGATTGCTGTAACTATAACAACCCTCTCCTTAAACAAAAAAAATATATTAAAAGGCATTTAAAATAATAGTTCAATTGTAAAAAAAATAAATTACACTTAAATTCTTTTTTAAATCTGATCCTGGATAAAAAGTATATGCTAAAGTATATTTTTTAAATATATAAGGGTAATTTTTCCATATTACACTAAACTTATTTATTTATTAAATTATAAGAATTTATTTAATATTTTTTTACCTTATATACAGGGTGTCCCAGAATATGTGGTCAATCTCTCGGAGTCTAATAGAAAACCTAAAAATATTATGAGTTTCCATAGTTTTCATAGTTTCCATAAACTTTTCTTCACACCCCCTAGGAATACAGGTACAAATCGCCTGAAATCGTTTTTTTTTTTTCTTTTAAATACTAGGCGTAATTTAATATCTTTAATATCAGGTTACTGGATGAGTCTTCTTAAAATAAACCCATCAAATCATATTTGTCTTATTTTTTGCCAGGACGGACTACACTGAACAATAATGAATTTTTTAACGACCATGATAAACAACAATATTATTTTTGGTTAGCTTTAACACTAAACAAAAAAAAAAGGTTTTCCTGATTGACCTCGATAAATCAACTTTTTTGAGAAATAAAATACTTAGTTGTTTTTTTTTAATTATAAGGGTGATTTATAATTTACTCAATATTTAGGAAGCAAGTTTTGGGTCCGTTTTAAAAAAAACTTCATATGAACGTATGTCCTAAACGTCTGAACTTTGAGATAAGGGGGAAAATTTTTTAAAAAATAAACATTTAATAAATCTGTAATACCACTTTTTTGAAATTTCAACATGTACTATGTAATAAAAAGCATTTTCAAGTGTACCACATTTTTTTTTATTTGCCCAAATAGGCAGGTCATATTCTGTACAAACGCCACTGGTGGAAATAAAAAAAATGTGTTACACCTAAAAATCCTTCTTGATACATAGTATATTTATGCCAAATTTCATTCAAGTGGTATTACAGATATTAATAATAAATGATTTATTTTAAAAAAATTTACCACCTTGTGTAAACTAAATATTGGTTATAAAAGTAATTATAAAGACTTTACTTAACGAAAACCCGTATATTACAAATTTTAAATAATCGACATTATACAATCAATGCTAAATGCAGAATGCCACACTCCGGCTTATTTATCCCGATCCCCAACCTTATCGTCCTGAGTCACCGAGTTTGTTACCAATCTGCTGATCACGTAGAAAATTGTATCATTGAGTCACCATTTTCATCAGCAAAGTTTAAGATAGGAACCGATACAGGTAACAGTCGGCTAACCGACAATTCTTCGCGTCCCGCGAAGCGTTATAAAAATAACAAAAAGAAACATATAGTCAGTAGTATTATTATAAGAAATTAAAGTTGCCAGAGGGAATTTTATCAGATTTATCATCGTGGATGATACCACCTAATAAACAATTTCATTCTGTCAGATGGGATATTCCCGTATAAACCCCGCAACGTTTAGATCCGGGAGTCTTCAACTACTATCGGTCATTATCCAATACTTTTTGTGATAACAAAAGGTCCCCTTTTTAACGGGGTAAGCTTTACTTTGTCCCTCTTTCCCTTTTCTTTCGGACAAGAACTGCTGTCCCACCTCGAACTTCATAGAGGAAGCATGCTTTTTCGAGAGTTTTTCGATAATCCGCCTTTGACTTAATCAAATCGGATATTTTGTTTCGTAATTGTACCGATCTGGTGTTCGTCATGCAAACTTCATTTGCTAAAAAAGGCATCCAACACCTGGGTGGTTCCGAAAATACCCGGGGACTTTTTTGGTGGTAAATTAAGGATAATTCCCCACTTTCCGACTTGCAGTCCCAATGACGTTCGTCATCAGTAAACCAGGGCAGACAAATAGAACGAGCATTCTGTCCACTTCGTTAGCCCGTGGGTAGATAGAATAGAACCCGTTTAATGTTCAAGTTCTACAGTAAGTCAAATTGTTTGTCGTAAAAGCGTACCTCTGTCGCATATAATTCTTTAGGTCCCAAACATTTCTATTATACTGTCTAGGAAATTTATCATTTGTTTTCGTGTTTGGAACCGCTTTGGAACACAAACTTTGTAAAGCGTCTACACAACTATAGGTTATAGTTTTTCTTTGTTAGTTACAAATGGACCAGATGATCGATATGCAACGTGTCTATGGGAATTTTTTTCTTCGGTTAAGGCGTCCTCGTGCCTTTCCTCCTGGGTTTTTATTATACAGACAACCCAAGCATGAGTTTATATAATTTTTAACATATTGTCTCATTGACTGGAACCAGTACCGGGATTTTATAGATTCTAAAGTTTTATCTGCAGAAAAATGTCCGGCGTCATCAATGGTAATACAAAAGTATTCTCCTACGGGCGGTTTTTGGAATTACCCACCGTTCGGCCCCATCAACTTTTCTATAGAGTCGACCACTTCGCAAGCAGAAATCCTTATGGATTTGGCGCTCTTCTGTAGTATTAGTTGCGTGTGTTAGAGTATCTATGACACTTCTGCACCGTTCATCTTGAAGCTGAGCAGAGAGTATCCAATCATCCTCCTCTACATTTACAAGGTTCATATCTAACGCAGGAATGTCATCTTGAACTACGATGCGACTTAATGCATCTACATGACCCATTTTAGAACCAGCTCTATATTCTATGTCGAAATCAAACTCTTGTATTGTCAGCCACCATCGGGCTATCCTTGGGACCAGATCTCTTTCATCAAAGTGTTCTCAATGAATTGCAATCTGTAACCACTTTGAATTTTACACCTAACAAGTAAATTCTGAACCTTTTTCAAGGCACATACTACAGCAAAGTGTCCCTAGTTCATGAGAGTGAAACTTTTGTTCATCTAACGTTGTGGCTTTGCTATAGAACTGAACAGGCTTCAACGATCCGTCTTCCTGTGCTTGCAGTAAAATAGCCCGAGTCCCAATTTACTTGCATCGCAGTGTACTTCCTGAGCTGCAGTTCGATTATCATCCCTGGAACTGGTCTCTTAACAAGCTTTTTCTTTCAGAATTTTAAAAGCCTCTTCTCCTTTAGACTTCAAAAAAAGCAGATTCTTTTTTGAGATTTGCCAAAGGTTTGAAAGTTCAGAAAATCCTTTTATAAGTTTTCGAAAATAACTGGTCAGTCCTAAAAATCTTCTAATTTTGTGTACATCTTTCGGGCGTGGAAACTCTAACACCGCCTTAATTTTGTCATTTCCGGGTCGAATTCCTTCGTTGGTAATTTCGTGTCCCAAATACTCTATTTTAGTCTGCAGGAATCGGCACTTGTTAAGACGCAGTGTCATACCAGCTGCTCTGAAGAGCTTTAACACCTCGCAAAGCTTTAGACCTTGAGAAATGATTTGGATAGGATTAGTACATCGTCAATATAAACCATCGCATCGTGACGTAAAGGGCCAAGACTTGTTCATAGTCCTGAAATATTTGGAATTCACTAAACCGAAGGCATCCTAAGATACTCATAATGCGTCGGTGACAAAGGCCGTTTTGGAACAGAATCGTCATCGATTGGAATCTGATGATAACCGGAAGCTAAATCCAACGTGGTAAAGAACTTATTACCTTAAATGTTATCAAGATCGTCAATGCGCGGTAGAGGAAATTTATCTTTAATTGTCTTGCGGTTGATGGCTCTGTAAGCCACGCACATTCTCTCCTCTCCATTTTTCTTTTTGACTAACAGTATAGGGCTGGCATATGGTGAATCAGATTCTCGGATTATTCCATTATCCAACAAATTTTAAACTATGCTGTGTACCTTTTCCCGATTTGTGAATGCCATGCGATATGGTCTATAAGTTACCGGTTCGTTATCTGTCATTTTAATTGACATTTTTTGATGTTTGTTGCCAACTTCTCTTAAAAAGTAGCAAAACAATCTCTGTACTCGTTAAGCACTCTAATAAACTGGATAGTTGATCAGGATCAAAATCCGTGTCGATTTGTCCTTTAAGGTCATGTATCATAAATACTTTGACATTCTCCACTTGGGCTATTAGACAATCAACTGAAGGAATACAGTTTTCATAACATGAAGTTCCTCTCACAACTACCCTACCCTTTTCATATCGAATCGGCCTATCAGACATATTAATAATAGGTAAACAGTTATTTTGTTTTAAATTTATAATACTCGGCGGAATAACACGGAAGTTATCACCCACTGTCTTTGTTGCAAGTCTATAAAAACGTCATCAAGACAATCATCATAATAAATCGCCATATGTCCCATATGTTTGGCTGGGATTGTTGTTGTCTTGGTGGCAGTTAGTGTAACTTTCTTACTTACTAATAGGGTGTCAATGCCTTCGATCGATAAATTATTTTGGTTAAACAACCGAATTTGGTTTCCCCTAACAATAGCAGTAATATTATCATTATTTATAAAAGGTTGACCTATGATAACCGACACCTCTTGAACGTCATCAGGCACTATTAAAGCCTCTAAAGTCGCAGTGGCCATGTCGAGTTTAATTTCAATGGAAGTTTTCGCATTCGCAATTCTGAGCCCCCTGCATAACAACAAACGCACCATAGTAGGTGTCGTTCTAACCCCAAATTATTTGCGTCTGTCTCTCTAATAGTGACAGCGGCACAACCCGAATCAACATACCCACGTAAAGGCTCACCGTTAATCATACAATCGATAAAATAACAGGTACTAGAAGAATTTGTAGAAGTAATAAAATTGGTTTTGCTCACCTTTGTTCAGCCGTCCGCTAGGTACACGACATTGATCTGCCGTATGTCCCAAATAATGGCACTTCGTACATGTGATACGGGGTTCTGACACTTTGACTGGACATGTCCCCTCTTTTGCAGTTGAAACACGTAATGTTGGAAACACCTTTTTCATTTGGTCCTTTACGCTTGACGATTACGTTGCGCAAATCCTTGTTATGCTCCCTTGGACGGCGATGGTTAAAATCGTGTTTATACGTAGGGGTTCTGCTGGGTGTAGGGCCCTGACGTACATTTGACAGGTACTGTTCAAAAAGGGCTTCTGGCGTCTCGTAGCATCCTGCTTGGGCAGCATTCTGGATAGTTAAATCTAGAATACCATCTATGATGCATGAAACTGCGTTTTTCCCAGTAATTTGAACTGCCCTAAGAAGTTCCATTTTACTAAAATAATATATAGCCATGGATTCATCACTCGATTTCTGCCTATTTAGCATCTTTCTTAAAGTTTTGGCAAAATCCACATGATCTGGGAAAGTCCTCGTAATAAGAGATTTCCATTCTTCCCAAGTATGATTCACTGATGTCAGGCTATGGTACCAAGTGCGAGCATACCAGCTAAGCGTGACTGCATATGGTATATTGTAGTAATGTCATCCCAACAATTTACATTTTTGAGTTGCTCGATCTTCTAGAGCCATGGGCTAGCAGTCATGTCATTTTCTGGATAGAATTGTGGGATACATTCTGCTTGAACTGTAAGTCTCGACGTGTAAGAATAAATAGAAATAATTATTAATTTAATGGGTAATAGTAAACTATTTAACAGATTTGAAACTTACGTAAAAGTTTCCACCATCGAAACGATTACTTCGTAAAAGTAAGGTTTTTCTTAACAAAAAAATAAACAAACTAACTCAAATATGCACTTAATACTACGTAGTATATTATAGGCGATGTCTATCCAAACGTTATTTAACTAAACTTAATTTAATTAAACACTAAACACAACTTCCTAAAAGTTATTTGGTTTATAGGCGGTGTCTATCCAAACGTTATTTAACTAAACTTAATTTAATTAAACACTAAACACAACTTCCTAAAAGTTATTTTTTTTTTAGTAACTATCACTAGAAATAAATAGCCAACACACTTAAACCACTATAACATCTTTAGGTCACACCGAACACCTGAACTGTAAACTAAATATTGGTTATAAAAATAAGTATAAAGACTTTACTTAACGAAAACCCGTATATTACAAATTATAAATAATCGACATTATACAATCAATGCTAAATGCAGAATGCCACACTCCGGCTTATTTATCCCGATCCCCAACCTTATCGTCCTGAGTCACCGAGTTTGTTACCTAATCTGCTGATCGACGTGGAGGAAATATTACGTATCATTGAGTCACCATTTTCATCAGCAATATTTTAAGATAGGAACCGTATACAGGTAACACTTGTATCTTAAAAGTTAAGACGTTTAGGACATACGTTCATATGAAATTTTCTTTTTAAAAGTGCTTTCCTAAATATTGACGTACAATTAGAAAACACCCTGTATATTGTAAAAAAAAAATTATCATAATATTTTATTTCTTGTACAGTTGAATTTATCGATGTCAATCAAGAAAACCTTTTTTAGTTTAAGGTTGAAGCTATCCAAAATTAATATTATTGAGCCTTTATCGTACAGGGTGTTAAAAAAATTGCTACTATTGTGTCAGAGCTAGTCCGTCCCTGGCAAACTAAATAAGCCAAATATGATTTAATGAGTTCATTTTAAGAATACTTATCTAGTAACCATCATTTTAAAAAAATATTAAATTACGCCTTATTAAAAAACGTTATTTAAACAAAAAAGATTTCCAGGGGCGTCCGTTAGGTACCTGTATCTCCGTAGGAGGGAGTTATAGAAAAAAAGTTTATGGAAACTTGTCATAATATTTTTGGGTTTTTTATTAGATTTCGAGAGATTGCCTATATATTCTGGGACACCATTATTTCAGTAATATTTATTTTTGTATTATTTAATTAAAAGCAAAATAAAGTGTTACATGTTAAAAGCAATAGTCTAAAGATAATTAATAATAAATGTAGTTATATTTTATTGCAGGTAAGGTGCAAGTGTATTTTTAAGTTCAACTATGGGCTCACTTTGTATCATGTTTGCGCCAATACAAAAACGTCAGTGTTGACCTAGATAACGACATAGTAAAAATTTGTAAAATTTTTACTTAGATTCATAAGATTTGCGTTCCTTCTCTTAAAGACATGTGTTATCTAGGTACTTAATGATTATTAAAAGACTAATAGACTGTAAATAATCTATGAGTAACAAACTATTGCAAAAAAATAGTTTTACTTACATAAAATAAATAATTATTTAAAAAAATACCCTGTATTTGTTATATGAATACAGCAATTTCCAAAAAAATAATTATGCGTCTATTTCTTTATTTGTTTATTTAATAATACCTTTTTTACCTTTCTTATTTTTTTAGGTTTAAAAGTCTTTAAATATTGATTCGAAATTATAGCCTATATATAATGATTCTGGTAACAAGCTGTGGATATTTGAGCCTCTCTTGTGATGGGTTTTGGGTTTGCTGTGGATGTGATAATAACTAAATGTGAAAACTGTGACTTAACGTTAAAAGTAAAAAGAAAGTAAGTACCTGATTTTGTAACAACTAAGTTTGTTTACATATTTTAGATGCTTCTTAGGCAGTGTTTTTATAAATTTTGTTCTTTAATTAAAAAATAATAATCAAAAATGTTGTATTTTTTTATATATCTCTAACCAATTTTTAAATTTTTTACGCAAAATCCCGAACTAACTGCTAACCAACCAGTGGTCATAACATTTCTAAATGTGTGGTATTTTGCTGGATATTTTAATTTTTTATAAAACTTTTAACGATGCTCTTATCACTTCGCTGTAAAACTAGTTTTTGTATTCCATTAGCATTTTCGTTGAACTGTATTAATTAAGTATTATCTTATGTAATTTACTCTGCATTTGGCAGGCCAATCTTACATAATACCTTTAATTCTAAAATATTATTTAAATAAAGAAAATAAAAATAAGAAAAGTATGACTTCTTAATAATTTATGTAAATAATTTTGGGGCACAAAATCCCGTTATAGCTTCTAGCGAAAAGTTTAGCCAGCCCAGAAACAATAAAGGCCACTTACACTTAATTAACTTCATTGACATTTTGAGCTAGTAAATCTCTTTTTGCAATCGTTTACTATATAAGACTAGAAAGTTAACTAAGGATATGGGAGCAGTCTGGGAAGTAATTTACTTTATTTAAAATGGAAAACAATGTTCTAAATGCCCACAATGCATATCATATCGCACAGTAAAAAAATATTTTTATGGTATTTTCTTAATTGCATTTCTATTTTAACGGATTATATTTCCCGCCTCTTCCTTCAAGATCACTATGTAGTTCACTCTTTCGCCGCCAGGTGGAGCCACGCATTCTAAAGTCAGACAAAAACACCTCTCGCCGCTGTTACCATTCCGTGCCACCCGGATACTTCATTATTCTTTTTGCGTGCGGGGTGGAACCACGTCGCTCCGGTCGGTTTCTATATCAAAATTAAAGAATAAAATAAACGGGCGCAAAACCCTCAAAAACGGGTTTCTCGGATGGGGAAGATTGGATTCTACTTCATATGACGAGAATCTGGGTAACGGGGTCATTTAAAAAAGCTATCGGAAGGAGGTGGCCGTTGGGAAAACAAAAAAAATAAGCCTTCTCCTTGAGTTGGGGTTTTAGTTTGGTTATAACCATTAAAATTCAGGCTAATCCTCCTATTTGTTTTAAAAAGTATATAATATAAACAAGTTTTGGAAATAACGGCGAAGCTCGATTAATATTTTAAAAATTTTGGCCTAAAATTATTTTTATTTTATATGATGTCAACGAGTCTTGACAGAAGTATAATTATGTATATTGGCAATTTAACATATTTTGTATTATTTTATGGCCAACAAAGTTTTCTTATTTTTGAATTATTCTCAAAGACATATTTTTATATTTTTAGGGCTAACGGTTTTGACTTATTTTTGTACTTTTTTATTGAAACGAGTCTTGACAGGTCTTTTAAAAATGTCAACGAGTTTTGGCATATTTTTATATTAATTTATGGTTTTAAAAGTTTTGGCATATTTTTGCTAATTTATGACCAACGAGTCTTGCAGGTCTTATTAAAAAATGCCCAACGGGGGTTTTGGCATATTTTTTATTAATTTATGGCAAAAGTTTTGGCTATTTTTTTACTAATTTATGACCAACGGGGTCTTGACGGGTCTTTTTAAAAAAAATGTCAACGAGTTTTGGCATATTTTTTAAATTTATGACCAACGAGTCTTGACCGGTCTTATTAAAAATTCAACAAGTTTTGGCATATTTTATATTAATTTATGGCTAACGAGTTTTGGAATAATTTTGACTAATTTATGACCAACTTGGGGTCTTGCCCAGGTTTATTAAAAAGTGTTAATAGTTTTGGCATAGTCATCCCACATTTTTTATTTTTATGAATACCGCTAACAAGTTTGGCAATTTTTATGTCATCTAAAAATATTTTGGTTTTGTCACTTCTCTCATTCGTGCAGGGGATGACGAAAATGGTGCAAAAACCCCTTGGTGGTGCATGTCTGAAAAATCTTTTGGCCTTTTTTGGTAAAAAAGTGCTCAAATAAAAGTACTACAAAAGGCCTAACAACAAGTTTTTCAAATTTGGTCCAAAAATTACGGGGGAAGGTTGATCCTGAAGTACTGGCTGCCATATCCAAAAATATCCCCCTCCTAATTTTAGCTCTTCAATGCCCCCCTAAACTTAATCTGGAGGTTCTGGCAGTGCTAAAAGAGCAGCACAAACAGCGTCAGGAGGTCTCGAAAGAACCTCCGGCCGATGAAAGAGAATGCTCTATTTTATCGACGCAACCAAATGAAGGGCGGCCAACAATAGACACTTTAGAGGTAGTTTATAAATGCGGCAGGTAAAAATATTTTATAAGTTCATGGAAATCACTAACCTCACATAAGCTTTTATTATCGTGGATACAAGGTTATCTTATTTCTTTTTCTCCATATCCGTGTTAAAAATATGTACCTAATGAATTAAAATGGACTCTGACTAAAGAAAAATTTTAAATGGTGAAATTAAACGTCTCCTTTATTTAGGGGCCATAAAGAAATGCTCCTTTCAACACGATCAGTTTATTTTAAATATTTTTAAGGCCCAAACCTAATGGATCATTCAGATTAATTTTAAATTTAAAGAACTAAATAAGTTTATTAAAACAGACTACTTTAAAATGGAAGACCATAAATGGTCACAAAAATTATTATCAATAATATGTTTCTTGCCTCATTAGGATTTAAAGATGTTATCATTGGTCCCGATACACAAAGCATCGTAAATATATAATTGTTTTTGCCCGACAAATTTATGAATATACTTGTTTACCTTTCGGCCTCAATACAGCGCCTTATCTATTTACAAAACTGATGAAGCCTATATTATGTTACTTGCGACAACGGGATTTCTTATCGGTTTTGTATATTGATGATTTTTTGTTAATGGGTCGTTCTTATAAAGAATGTTTATCCAATATTAATGCAACCAAAACAGTTTTATTAGTATTATTAGATTTAGGATTTATAACTAATTCAGAGAAGAGCGTAATTGTTCCATGCAGGGAAATAAAATACTTGGGTTTTTATAATACTATAAATATGTCTGTAAGTTTACCCTTAGAAAAACAACACAGTATTTTAAAGACATTCAAAAATCTTACACAGTACTAGTTCACTATTCAGGAGTTTGCAAAATTAATCGGCAAATTAGTTGCGACATGTCCAGCTATTAAATATGGCTTTATACAAAAAATAAAACTGTGAAAGAGCAATGTTTTTAGCTTTACACAAATCTAAAGGATCTTATAATCATAAAATGATAATCTCTAACGAGGTTTTAACAGATCCTTTTGGTGGAAAAATCATCTTTTAGTAAAAATACTCTTCACAGTTTAACGTTTAAACTAGAAATATTCAGTTACAGTTATCGATCGGGCTGGGGCATTTACACAACGGCTGTAAGTCACGAGGGTTTTGGTCTAAAAAAGACAAAGAATATCATATAAACTATTTAGAACTTTTGGCTGCATTTTTGGACTTAAATTTTCGCTAAGGACCTTGTGAACTGTGATATTTTGTTACGGATTGATAACACGACAGCCATATCGTACATAAACCGAATGGGAGGAATTCAGTTTCCACATCTCAATAACCTTGCTAGACAACTAGACAAATGTGGCAGTGGTGTGAAAGACGTAATATATTATTTTTGCATCCTACATAAAGGCTAAAGAAAATTCTATTGCCGATCAGAAGCCTCGTTCCATAGAGACTGAAACTGAGTTTACCCTTGCAAATTATTCATTCAAAAATATTTGTCGCGTATTACAAACTCCAGAGATAGACCTATTTGCTTCTAGAATTAATTCAAAGTGTAGGAGATTTGCTTTGTGGTTTAAAGACCCAGGAGCTGAAATTGTTGATGCCTTTACAGTGTCTTGGACTGATTTTAATTTTCAAGCATTTCCACCTTTTTTACTCGTTGCTAAAGTACTACAAAAAATTTTAACAGATAAGGCTGAGGGTATTGTGGTTGTTCCTTCCTCTATTTAAATCATTGCTTGTTAAAGAGTCGGTACTTTCTTTCCCAATATCAATTTATTATCTATTAATAGGACACCCCATGTTCTGCCGAACTTTCCCTGGAAGCAGGACTTTTATCCGGCAAACAATGATAGTCCATAAGGTACCTGAAGATTCATTGACATATCAATGTCATCTTTAACAGAGTTGTCAATCAAACAATATGGAAGGGGTTAAAGTTATGGTGGGAATTTTGTACCGAACAAAAAATTAAATTTCTATGAATTAAATATACAAAACATATTATATTTTTATCTTCTTTGTTCAACAAGGGAATGTCTTACGTTCATTAAATACAATACAATCTGCTCTGCCATTGCTTATTTCTCCACGAGTTGGCGAAAATCACCAGATCAAAAGGTTTTTAAAGGCATTGCTAAGGTACGACCCCTTTCCTAAATACCACCGAATTTTGGAACCGTCTTTGTTTTAGATTTTTAGAAATTTACCCTAATGAAACAATTCGTTTAGAAATATTGTCACAAAATTATCAATGTTAATGGCTCTGATAACAGCACATAAAAAGTACAAACATTTTCATTAATAGAGGTTCAAAATATTGAAAATTAAAAAAAAATAAAATAAAGTTCCCCTAGGATCAAAACCTCTCCCAAATAGATACCAGCCTTTATTAATATTACCTTTTGCCAAAAACCTAAACTATGCGTTCAAGTACGCTATTTTGCTACTTAAAGAGGACTTCTGGTTTTTAGACAGTCAGGCAAACTGTCAAAACTGTTTCTAACTTGCAAAAACCGTACAAAGAAGCAACGGCCCAGACTTTTAGTTGTTGGATCCTCTGACAAAAGACAATGGAATGGGTAAAAAATTTTAAAAGTACCAGGCATGGTCCTCGCCAGCAGCTGTTAACAGAGGTATCAACATTTATTCGTTTATTACAATTTGGTTTATTTTTCCGTTTGTATTATTTGTTAGTTATTAAAGTGGGGGTTTATCAAACTAATAAAATATATCCCCTTACATGTGTTTTTTTAATTTTCCTATAACTGTTGCAATATTAACTTTAAACATCTACCCTTAATCTTTGAAGGAAAAAGGCGGAAATATAATTATAAGATTAAACGAACTTACCTAAGTGAAGTTTGGTCATAATTATATGACCCCTCTTCAAATAATCCCTCCTCCCGCCCGAACCCCGTGATCTTGTAATTTATTGCAACAGTTCTGAAAAAAATGAAATATCCCAGGGTTGGGGAATGGTACAGCGGCGAGAGGTGTTTTGTCTGACTTTAGAATGCGTGGCTCCACCTGGCGGCGAAAGAGTGAACTACATAGTGATCCCATTTGGAAAGGCGTTATAATTATGATCAAACTTCACTTAGGTAAGTTCGTTTAATCTTATAATTATATAATGTAACTCTTGGTTTATATGGGTGTTATGTATTGTACCCAAAGTTTTCTTTTTTTCTTTATTTAACGATGTAATTAGCTTAGACTCTTCTTATTCTTTAAAAGCATGCGCTATTAAGTTAAAATTATAGATTCTTTAATAATAAAAATTTTAATTTTTCATGAAATTATATAATTTTAGCCAGTTGAAATATGTATAAATTTGAAATTAACGTCAGCTTACGCGCTACTATTGAGCCTTTTCAAACAATATAATAAGGGATTATCACAAATCAAAATAAATATTTTTTTAGAATGTCAATTAGGCTTAAAAGCTTTAAATTGTTATTGACTAACAGTAGCACTAACTATATATCCTCTGCATAATCTAAACAAGGGCGCTAAGAGGGCTAAAAAGACAAAAGTGTTTTGCGCCTTTGGAGATTTAACATAATAATGATAAGAAAGCAGATTAACTACCAAGAGGAGGACTATTAAAACTCTCTTTGGCCCAATTAGCTTTCTTTAGTTGCCATTAAAAGCAACTAAAATAACAAAATGTACATGATTTTAAAAGCAATGTAAAAATACATTAACAAATTTAATAATCTACTGTGTTTATAACACTACCTGCAGTAACATAGATTAAGTAGTATATTTATGGGCAAAAATGTTATGCATAAAACAACTGTTGGGAGTTTTGTATTTAAAAAGATCTTAAAAAACCTGATAGTTTAGTTATTACTTTTTTTTTTTAATTTGCCCAACTCTTTTTAAATCTGACATGAGGCAGAAGAACCTTATTTATCTTGTCAAATGTTAGAAATGAGGTATTCCTTTAAATATGGTTAATAATAGTTAATTAATAAAAGCTGTCGATTTCCAAATTACATTTTACTTGTTTGCGCTGTTTCGCTAAGTTAATAATTGAGTTTATTTTTTGCAATAAGATGTGTTAAAAATATAAGGCAAAAACAAAAATAAAAATCCTTGGTTATGGTTTAATTTAAATTATTATTTAATGTTTTTCTTTAAAATGGTTTAATGTAGGATTATTTTAATAAACCCTGTATGCTACTTTTCTGTCATAATTAATTATTTAGCCCAGTCCTAAGAAAATAAAGTCTATTATTTTTAGAAAACAGGGGCCCCAGTGCGTGGCTATCTCCCTAAGGAGCCACTGGTCCCCAACTCTCTTTGTTTTTTACTATTTCACTGTATTTTTTACTTTTTTACTATGTTTTGTAAAGGACTTTTATAATATGTACTAAAGATTTTGTATACTTACAGAATACGCAAAGTATGTAAATGCTCCTTTAAAGCGATACTTTGGAACATTCCGCTAAATAAAATATATCATAAAGAAAAAGAAATAATTATCCAAATTCTGTTACATAATATAATAAGATTAATTTTGTCTTTTTATAATTTCACAGAATGTTGATGGTGTAAGTTTTTGCTTTCTGAACTAGTCATTTGTCAATTTTGAATTGTAAATAAATTAGTGAAACGAGCATTAAGATTTCTTTACTCTAAATTATCTTGTTTTTTTTTTAAATACGCTATTTTAAAAGTAAAACTAAAAACATTTAAACAACAATTTTATGTACTTTACACGATAAGTTTATGCCAAGAAGATCAAATTTGTTAACAAACTGTGTCCTTCATCTCATAATGTGCGCATTATTTTATTTTTTTACCGGGTGCTTTAAGAAGTAATCGCAAAACAAAGAACAATTTTTTGTTAAAACAAAACGACCTGTGTATGAAGTTAATATGATATTTTTAAAACTATCTTTTTTTTGCTTTATTTTTTACGTTTCGTTTTGACTTTAAGTGATAATAAAAAAAATATTGTAGCATCAGCTTTATTATTAAAATCTTAATAATTGAAAGCTAGATCGAGATAAACTAATCATATAGTAATATTTTAAACTAAAATAGAATTAAGGTGTTTGATATACATGCTTATAAGTTACATTTTTTAAAATTAAATTGTAATATTTTTTTAAATGAAACATACAACAGGTTACGATTTTATTTTACAAATAGCAAATAATATTTTACATAAAAGTTTTAAGAATTATTTAAAGTTTTTGGGTTGTTACTATAAATTTTCATTGGTTACCCAGACGTTAACGGAAGGAAGTTCAGAGGTAGTAGTTATTTGCAAAACGTCCATAGTGGCACTATGGACGGTATCTAAAAGGTGCTATAAAATCAATATATTGGATTAAAAAAAAAAAGGGAAAAATATCTGTAAACATGATATTTGTGGAAAATGCTTTTAAAAGAAAATATAGCACCTACCAAAAATAAATTATAGTTTAAAGAACGGAGAAAAAAGCACAAACAAATGTATCAAAATATGGATTTTGAAAAACGACCACCCCATCTAATTTTGTTTAAATTATTAGACCAAAATTTTACCAAGGTTGGTTTGCTTTAAGAACCAAGACAAGGATATCAATGGAGAAAATAAAAAATGCATATAAAATTCACAATAAAACAGACTAAATAAAAATACCAAATTACAACTGATATTTAAAATGTCCGTGATTCTCTACGCCAATCGTTTACTCTATAAGACTTGAAAGTTAACTTAGGATATAGGAGCAGCTTGGGAAGTAATTTACTTTATTTAAAATGGAAAACATTGTTTTAAATGCTACAATGCATATCATATAACACGAAAAAAATATTTTAATAGCATTTTCTTAATTGCATTTCTATGTTAACGGATTATATAATGTAACTCTTGGTTTATATGGGTGTTATGTATTGTACCCAAAGTTTTCTTTTTTTTTTTCTTTATTTAACCATGTAAAAAACTTAGATTATCATGTTCTGTTAAGTTAAAATTTAGATTCTTTAAAAATATAAATTTTAATTTTTCATGAAATTATATTATTTTAGCTCGTGGGAATATGTATAAATATAAAATCAACGTCAGCTTACGCGCTGCTATTGAGCGTTTTTAAACAAGATAAAGAGGGATTATCACAAATGAAAGTAAATATTTTTTTAGAATGTCAACCAGTCTTAAAAGCTTTAAATTGTTATTAATTCACAATAGCTCTAACGATAAATCCTCTGCATAATCTAAGCAAGGGCGCTAGGAGAGATAAAAAGCATAATTGTTTTGCGCCCTTGGAGATTTAACAAAATATTGATTAAAAAACAGATTAACTTCCAGGAAATGGACTATTACAACTCTCATTAGCCCAATTACATTTCTTTAGTTGCCATTAAAAGCGACTTAAATGACAAAATGCAAATGATCTTAAAAGCAATGTATAAATCCATGAACTAGCCCTCACAAATTTAATAATTTACTGTGTTTATAACACTACCTGCCGTAACATAGTTTAAGAAGTATCTTTATAGGCAAACATTGTATGCATGTAACAACTATTTGGAAAAAACCTTATAGTTTGGTTATTACTTCTTCTTAAAATTTGCCCATCTCTTAACGCACCTAACATGAAACAGAAGAACCTTATTTAAAACTATCATGTCAAATGTTAAAAATAAGTTGTCACTTTAAATGTTAATGATAGTTAAATAATAAAATCTGTCGATTTTTAAATTACATAGTTGTTTTCGCTGTTTCGTTAAGTTAATAATTGGTTTAATTTAATTATAATGAGACATGTTAGAACTTAAAAAAAAATAATAAAAATAAAAAAGGGTGGTAATAATTTAATTTAAATAATTATTAAATGTTGTTCTTTGAAATTCTTTAATGGAAGTTCATCGCAAAAACCCCTGTATGCTACTTTTCTGTCCCAATTAATTATTTATCCTAGCCCTAAAAAAATAGAGTCTATTATTGTTAGTCAAGTTTGCGGACGTTACGAGTATACTTATTGCAGTAGTTAAGTTTTAAGTGTCATCA
This sequence comes from Listronotus oregonensis, assembly GCA_019359885.1. NCBI lineage: Eukaryota > Metazoa > Arthropoda > Insecta > Coleoptera > Curculionidae > Listronotus > Listronotus oregonensis. Next base: position 20,217 of record JAHBCN010015808.1, read on the forward strand.
AAGACAATTTTAGTTATCACTATAGACGCCCAGTCTCTTTGTATAAATACTTTTTGCCGACAGTCGAATTTTATTAGAATATTTAATTTTTACCCCTGAGGTACCTCTCAGCGTTGCCGTTTTTTTCTTCTTACTTTTCATAGTCTATTTAAAGCGTAGACTCCTTCCCCACATATTTATGTTGCAAAAACAACAAACTGCTTTTGCACAGATTTCTCGAGGGAAAAAAGTAATGCACGATGATTTTGTGCTGTAAGATAGATTTAAATGCGGTTTTTTGGGATTGATTCGTATGAACCTCTAAAAACTTTGTGAACAAATTTTAT
>JAHBCN010015809.1:0-20593 GCA_019359885.1 Listronotus oregonensis
TTGCCAGATTTCCTTGTTCACGGCTTGTTAAGTGAAGTAGGGCTGTGGTTTATCTTACCCTCAACTTCAAAAGTCACATACGCTCTAGGGGTGCTTTTTGTTTTTAAGGGGTGAAAACTACCCTTTATTGAAAAAATTGAAAAAACTCGGATTTAATCATTGTATTTATTTAAATCTTGTTTATTTATGTGTCTTAAATATTGTTACGTGTTCTTTAACATGAAATTTAATTATTCACAATTTTCAACCCTTTAAAATCCCTAAAAACCTTTAAAAATTAATACTCTTTAAAAAATAACATGAAAAAGTTTTAGCAGCTAAAACATTTCAATTATGTATTTAAATAAAAATATTAATTAATATTCTGCTCATATAATAATTTTTTATTAACTAGAACATTTCAACCCTTAAAACCACCCCTTTTAATAAAAAATGAATTAAAAAATATTTGTGACGATTTACAAAAAATTTAATGTTGATATTTTTTACAAAAATTTATTTCTTGCTATAGAATATCTTTTTATGATGATTGCAATAATTTAACTCTTAAAACCACTACTTTTTGCTAAAATGAATTTAAAAATATATTTTACGATTTAAAACATTTTTAGTGTCGATTCGTTTTAAACAAAAATTTACTTCTTGCTGTAGATTATCTTCTTATCATTATTGCAATGTTTCCACCCTTAAATTCACTCCTTTTTGCTAAAATAAATTTCAAAATATATTTTACTATTTAAAACATTCTTAGTGTGCATTCTTTTTAGAAAAAAACATTTTTTTACCTATATAATAACTTTTTTTTATAATTGCAACGTTTCAACCCTTATAACTACCCCTTTTAACGAAAATGAATTAAAAAATATTCATACAAATGCTCCAAAATAAATAATTTTTTGATATTCCATAATTTAGTTTAAAAAGTGCTGTTAGTTTTTTTACAATAACTTCGTTAATTTTAATGCTACGACATCCACCTAAAAACCATTCTAAATGAAATTTAATGGGCTTTAAGGCAATGATTGTAAGAATACTCTAAAGTCCTTCATATCTAAACAGTCAAAGGCCAAAGGGTCGGAGACAGCGCTATAAAACAAACTTCAGTCAGTATATCTATCTCCGTTATTTTTTAAGCTACAGCAAAAATAAAAAAAACAAAATTGTAAATAAAAAAAAACTTACATTTTTGTATTTCATCAGTTTTAAGTAGCTTTTATAGTTTTCGAGTTATTTAATAAAAAATTTTTTTAATATTTTCAAAAAATATATACCGGGTGTTGCTCCGTCGAGCGGGACATAGGGAATCCCATGTAAATTTTGAAGTGGTCCAATATTGGCTCCCCTAATTATTTTAGAAGAAAATATTATTAGGATTTTTTAAAGAGCACGAAAAGTTGTACCCAGTGTACAAATTTTAGCTCTTCTAAGTCCCCAGCTAAGAGATAAATGCTAAAATAAGTTACGAATCTCCTATCTTCTTACGCGCCCTGTATTATTAGAAGATTATAATAAAATACCAGAAAAATTATTTAACCTCTTACTCTCAAGTTGTCAGATCAATGTCACATCATTTTTAAATAATGAACTATTCAAATCAAGAAAAAATCACTATTATAAAATGGTTTTATCGGGGAAATAGTTATCGAAGAGTAGCGGATATGTTTGCAGCCTATTTTCCCAATAGGCCAATACCAAGTAAATCGACAATAGAACGGACGATAAAAAATTTGAAACTACAGGCTCAGTAATCAATAATTGCAAATGTGAAGAAAATCGACGTGAAAATCAGAGACAAATTGTACAAAGAGGGATTTAGACGTGATACTTTGTGTAGAGGAGGCCGAAGGAAACATTAGCATGAGACAACTGGAGGACATTGCTGGACAAGACCAAACCACAGTATCTCGAATTTTAAAAAGATGTAAATACCACGCTTACAAGTACGAAAGACACCAAGAATTAAGAGACGGAGACGAAATACGACGACAGGAATTTTGCTTTGAGATGATGGAGGGGACAAACACTGACAGAGGCTTTTACAAAATATTTGCTTTACTGACGAATGCAGTTTTACATTGAACAACGAACCCAACATTCAAAATTGCCGGTACTGGAGTAACGAAAACCAAAATCGATTTGTTGAGACAAGGACTCAATATCCACAAAAAATTAATGTTTTGGCGGGAATTTTCGGCCACCATATCCTTGGACCATTTTTCCTTGACCGAAATTTGAATGCGGAGTACTTTCTGGAACTTTTAGAGGAACAAATTTTGCCTGTTTGAACAACCTTGCTCGTGAAAATCAAGAGATTTGGTATCAAATGGATGGCTGCCCAGCACACAGTACCAGAGCTGTGTGCGAATACTTGAACAACGCATTTAATAACGACATCATAGGCCCGAACCACGCAATATCTTGGCCAGCCAGGTCTCCGAATCTTTCGCCAAACGATTTTTTTTATGGGGACATTTAAAAACTAAGCTTTATACCAATAAAAAATATGAAAATTTAGACCAGCTAAGGAATGATATTTCCGCTGAATGTGCCAGAATATCGATGTACCAACTAGCCAACGTAAGAAATGAGTTTTATAATCGTTTGGGTTATTGTCTGGCACTTAATGGAGGAATATTTGAGCATTTGATTAAATCCTGATATTTTCGTCATAAACTGATTTCTAAATGTAGACAAATTTGTTTTATTGTCTTGCGTAACTGTGAATGCATGTGTTGGAATTAGCTGTAGACTAAAATGAGATGCGAGGATTCTTTTTGAAATTCCCGTATAAAATTGTTCAGTTTTGTCAATGACATTATAAATTAATGATCTAAATTGTCACTGATAAATCGATATGGTGTTTTTATTATTGATTTCTAGAGTACAGGGTGCATAATGAGATACTACGTTGCAGAAGTATTTAAGCAGTTTACTCTTTACTGGTTGGTTGAAAAATGTTCAAATTTTCATTTTGGCTGGAACTTATTGTGCTCTTCAATAAATCCTAATAGCATTTTTTTCTAAAATAATTGGGGGAGCCAATATTTGACTACTTCAAAATTTACATGGGATTCCTTATGTCCCGCTCGGCGGAGCAACACCCGTATATTTTAATCATGTTTTTTTCGAAACCTAGACATTTTATCTATTTATGCTCGTACCTCACGTAAATCTTATAAGAAAGACTCTTACTAGTAGTCATTTTTAAGGTCTTTTTAAGCTTTTTAAAAAGTGTTCCATCAGTTTTTCGAAAAATCTACCCTTTTGCCGCTATATAACGCGGAATGTTTGGGTTCGAGGATACCACGAAAAGTTTCTTTTCTTTGAACAGCCATATCTCGATTTAAATTTTACCTGCAACACTTATAAAAAAATAATTTCTTTGCTTTTTTATAAGCATTAATTTTGTTTATTACACTTTTTTCGTAAAACCCTCAGTTTTGGTGTTATTTATAAAAAACTGTTCAGATCTAACTTTTCTGCAGCGAATAACTCGGAAAGTAATGATCTGGCGAAAAAAATTTATACTACACTTTTTGCTTAAAATGTATTCCTTTATCAAATTCCGAGGTTATTTTAAGTGAAAAAATTACCACCCTTTAGAAAGGGTGGCAGCGCATATCGGCACTATATGACTTTTGTTCCTGCAGTACTTAATTATCAACACACAAAATTTCAAATAAATTGATTCAGTTTAATGAATTCGGACAAAACCCCCAGTGACTGGACTAGCCAGGTCATTTTTGTGAAATAGTCATCTTATGTATTTCTTTATAATGTAGACTCAAAAAGAATACATAAAAAAACTATTTGAATTGGAGCAAAGACCTGACCTTTGTATTCATTGCACAATATCCAAAAGGCCTTTTTCCCTATACCCGTTTACCTTTTTTGCCCTGCTTGCATGGGTAAAATTGTTCTACAGTACTGGCCTCCCATTAACCTTAAAACTTCCTTGGAAAAAATACGCAAGATTGCTATTCTACATTTTTTTAATGTAGGTTAAGCCGCATATACGGCCCTATTCAGTAGGGTGGAGCGAAAATGGCAAAAAAAATTTTTTCTCTAATTTGTTTTTTCCTATATGCGGAAAAGTGGCTACATGTAAGGTAAATTTCATGTAAAAAAACTGAGTCTGATATGATAATGTTTTTCGGTGCCCCAAGCTCTTCCAAAATACCACTTTTATCGCAATAAATAAACATATAAATATTTACAATTTATGCAGCTCTTTGCTCGTTATAAAATGAAACAACCCAGAACTCACAACGAGGAGGTGGCTGCATGTCGAGTTCCACCCACCCACCCACCCTCCTTAGCTGTTCTGGCCCTTTAAATCAAGGCATTTAAAAAGTCTGATTTAGTCTCAAATTTTAGAAAAATTTCTTGGGAAGCTATTTGACATCTAATAAATCCATCGCTTGCCTCTTTTTCGCAAACAGAAGATGAGGCTTCTGTCACTAACTTAACACATCTTTCTACAGCTTGGGAATGACAAGGGACATTTAAAAGTGACATTGGGTTAGGACCATTAGAGATCATTTCTTTAAGTTTATTGACAGAAAATTGTTTAGTTATTGGGGGCTTATTTCCTGATAGTGTGTTGGCCAAATCTTCCGATACGTTACTGTTCAATATAGATAAGCATATTTCATATAAATATTTTTGGTCCATGCTTAACAATTGAAAATCGATTTCAGGAAGTTTAGTGGAAATATTTTAAAAATCCACGACCGGTATATTTTCGCAAGATTATAATTTTTTCCGATTGCGCTAGAAAACTCAGAGGGACCAGTAGTTTCCCATCTAGCTGTTTTATTAAATGACGCAACGGAAGTTCATTTGCGTGCAACAAACAAATGAACCACTGCAGTGGCCTTCCAATGTGAATTTCCAGTCTTCTAATGACACCATTGTAAATTCCCGTATTTACAGCAGTTCTATTGCATCCAATAGCAACTAAGTTTGTAAAATCCAATAGTTGCTTGAAAAACTGTATTATGTGGCCGGTAATGGATTTTGCTGTGCCACTTGGAACGGTTATATGACCAAAATATTTGGATCCTGGTTCTGAAACGATTACAATATGTTCTTTGATAATTGTGCTTCTGTGGTTTTTATTCCCAATTAAACGCTGAGCCAGGGTGTTATCTTTTCGTCCATCGAAATAAATTGCTTGTAAAAATACCTCTTTTACTTCCATCCATTTTTTTTAAAGTGTCTTTTGTAGTTAACACTTCAGTATATTTTAATACAGCAGATAAAATAATAGCTGTGGATCTATCAGAAACACCCACTTAATTGCAGGCTTGTGCGAGACTTGGTAATTTTATACGCGTTTGTTTAGAACATCCTTCTACTTGCGAGATAGCCTTCTGCTTTGCATTAGAGCTGTTATCACGTTTAACTATCTCTCCACCATCTGATGGTAGCACATTTGAGGTAGAGGTTGAAGGTAGCGATCTTATTTTTAAGTCTTTTCGATGTAAGGATCGCTTAATGTTTTGAGTGACTACCAGAACAATGGAGCCAATAAGCATGTTCCTCCCATTTCTTTGGTCTACTAGAAATTCTCTTTCTCTAATTGGCACTTTGTTTATATATTTACGTAAGAAAAAGTTCACGCACTTACAAGATGAAATTTCAAAAAGTTTTTTTTCTGCAATGTCTTTAAATTATTTTTTTTTGTATAAGAGTATCATTATAACGTGATTTATGTTTTTTTTTAAGATTCCTTAACTTTTCGTGATATTTCTTATCATGTGTAAAATATGTTGGTCTGTCACCACGGGAATAGACGCATTAGCCCAAACAACTTTTAGCTCCGCTATTAAAATGGCTGCAATGTTACCTAAGGTAGGTTCTGCTTTATTTTGAACGGCATTAATTAACTTTTGACGTATATAAGAAAAATTCTTCATCACACATGCATATGTTGGTAACACATTATTCCTCGAACCGGACGAAGCTCTTAATACAGGGCACTTAGTGTCTTTCCTAGTATTTTGCATATTTTATACAAAAGTTCAAATATTAAAATTCGCTAAATAATACCAAAAGGTAGTCAAAACACAAGTACACGTCTAGAAATTAATTTGTCAAAAAAAAAGATTAAAAGCTTAGACACATGCGCACCCAAACAGCAGTCGCTGGAAAACTAATTAAACCGGTTTTGCGGCTTCGTTTCTTAGCAGCCGGCGGCAAATTAAAAGTGATGGGGGCACCGCTAAACGTGATCCAATCGACTTAAGATTTTGCAGGGAACTATTATCACTTAGTCCACCACTTTTCCACATATAGGCGTTTAGGATATAAAAAGTTAGGTTTTTCACTCCACCCTACTATTCAGTCCTCGTATAGTCTGTCTCAAAGAATATCGTTATGGCTTTTGGCGGACCATACCCCAATAAACCTTTAACGATTTTATTACCTATTGTTATTGGGTAAAACCCATAGACATATAATATTTTGGCTAATATTTTAGTGACAGTGTTAAATAACCTTTTTTACTGTGCGTTTCGAAAAAGTTGTTTTACGAGAATATAACTGTCGCGTCGAAATCATTTGTCATTAGATGCAAAACAGGCATCAAATTTTGGCGACATACCGCGTTGAACCCGTTTATCTGACTATTTCTTTAACCTGTGCAAAGAACGAGAGGATGCGCGGTAGTTAACGTTATTGGAAAAAATGTTTAGGTTTTATAAATGTTTATGAAACTTTAATCAGTAGAGGTCTAATTAAACAAGAAGCTTTAAAAGAAACCTGTCTACTTACAAAAACTCAATCAAAAACAATATCATTGATAAGGGATATTATTATTAGTGAAGAAATGAAGAAAAGAAAAAACGTAGTGATTTTCAATCTCACCGTATAGACAATAGTGTTCAGGACCTAATAAGAAGAAAAATATATTGTCTTTATGGAAGCGGAGTTATTCCTACCTTGGATAAACTGAAAAACAAGCTAGACGAAGACGAAATCAATATAAATATTAGCCATGCCACCCTCCATAGAGTTGTTTGTAAAATGGGATTTAAATACCGCAAAATAGACAAAGACAAGTAGTAATGGAATCGCACAGATTACGCACTTGGAGATTTAATTACCTTCAAGAAATTAAAAGATATAGGTTAGAAAACAGATCCATAATTTACCTTGATAAAACATGGTTCGATACACACGACACACATACCTCTAATATTTAATATCTGCCACCACCAACTTAAGTTAGACAACAACTACCTCGTGTTAACCACAAAAAAATGACACTGTCAAGCCAAAATTTCAGTGACACAAAACCAAATTCGTATTTTTTTAATAATAACTAGCAAAACATAAATAGTGATGCAGTCAAAATTGCCAGTGAGAATAAAGAAAAAGATCGACGAAAAAAAATGTTGCTGTCCGAAGTTTTTTCAAATTATGATCGAAAATCCGAGTGATGCGTGTTGTACATTTTGTGTTCGCAAAGGTAAATATTTTTTTTTTTTTTTAATCTTGGGATTGTCCCCAAAAGCTGATGCCTAAGTACTAACATATGGTGGGTGTCTGAAGTGTGATAAGAGGGAGTTTATTCACACGATACTTAAATACTTGTAGATTTGGAGGAAAAGGAAAAACTTCTGCGGGAAGCAGGTTTCATAATCTGGACCCTCTAGGGATAAAGAAACGAACAAAGTGAGAAGTTCGGGGACTCTCATGTTGGATTGTAAAAGGATGCATAAAGGTGACACTTCGTGTTGCTTTGTTGGAAGGAATTATACTGGCCAACTCCTCGGAGCAAAAGCCATGATAATACCTACAAAAGAGGAACAGATTCCTTATAGCTCGTCGGTGGGCAAGAGGAAGCCTTTCTGTAAGTGTGGGATCATTAATAAGACGAACAGCTTTTCTTTGAATGGAGTCAAGACTGCTAAGTGTTGTCGAAAACGCCATTCCCCAGACATGAGAACAATATTCTAAAGAGGGTCTGATGTGGGATACATACTAGAGGTGGGAAGTTCGAAACTTTTTACTGAATCGATTCATTTGATTTATTCACTCGAAAAGATTCGTTCTTAAAGAATCGTTCGCAACTGATTCACTTTATTATGACGCCGATCGGACTAGGTCGGTTTTTACTTTATGATTTCGAATTCCAAAAAAAATTTGATAGTTATCTTAAATAAAGAAAGGATTTACATTTATTTCATTATGGTATAATTATTATTTTAACAAATATATTTAGAACAAAACTTTCAAAAGCTATAATAAATGAAACCTATTAATGTACCTCCAAATTACATCTTTGTTCAAACCAATAGTTAAAAGAAATAAAAAAGGTTCTTTTAATTGTCAAATATATAGCAAAAACTAACTCGAACCGACAATACAATAAATTGTTTGCCTATAATACACCTCTGGTAAAGTGAGCAAACTCGAAATATTACAGGCCGCTCGCTACTTGCCAGATCGTAGCACAAAAACGACCGATTTGCCATCATAAAATACCGAATCTTCGAGTTCAAGTCCGATTCTGACTTAGTGACTTGATGAACGAAACGAATCATCCAAACTTGGTTCTTGTTCGATCAAATGACTTTTTTTTATCTTTGTGACAACTCACGAAGGATTTGCATATACATATATACTATATTAGACATATACATATACACATATACTCCTAAATACCAGAGTACCGTGAGTGCCGGGTTTTCCGATGTTTAACCCATCTTTTATGCCCCAGTTCCGTCAACGCTGCTCAAGCACTGAAACATGCAAATATTGCATTTCACAGCACCTTTTAGACAACGCGGTAGTGCCACCACGGACGTTATTTTAAATAACTACTACCTAAATATGTCTGCCCGGCGGGGCTGGGATTCGAACCCGGATCGCCGGCGCGGCGAGCCGAGGCTCTGACCACTACGCTACCGGACAGACTACTTAAACAAGATTCGAATCTTTTGAAAACGGGAAATTAATTCACTCGAATCAGTGCACTGATTCGTTCTTTTTAAACGAATCGTTGGCAAACGACACACCTCTAATACATACAGAGTATACAGATTAGAAGGAGAAAAATACTTTCTGGCTCGAAAAGCTTTTTCGAAGCTGAGGCTATGGGTGTAATGTGTTTCTGCCAGAACAACCAGAGGTTAAAGTTGTTTTCAAAAGTAAATCCACCAGATTAAACGATTTTTTGTTTTGTAGAACTTGGCTGCTCATATGTAACAAATAAGCATTGGCAGACTTTTTTCGCGATAGCAAACATGACTCTGTTTTGGTGGCATTAAACTGGACAAGATTTTTGGCGCCCCAATCCAAGATTAGTTTAAGGTCTTGTGAAAAAGAGATATCTGCATTGACCTGCTCTTGTTTTTCCAAATCAGAATTACATGGTGGCTTAAGAAATTAGAGGGGAGGGTTACTATTGTCAGCAAAACTAGGGATAGGATTGGTTGTGGAAGAGAAAAGACCGTTGATGTAAAGAAGAAATAGAGTTGGTGCCAGTACTAAGCTCTGGGGCACCCCAGCATTAATTTGGTAGAAACTGGAAAGCTAGAAAGGAAACTGGAGAGCCCAGAACAAAGTTTAGGTGGAAGACCGTAGGAAGGAAGTTTGTTAAGAAGCCCATCATGCCAGACCCGATCAAAAGTTTAGGATAGGTCAAAAGCAACGATCTGGGATTTACCAAAAAACTTAAGGGACTTGTTTCAGTTGTATAAGACACAGGAAAGAAGATGAGATACCGTTATTAAACTAAAAATAGCTCTTTTCTAAATTACGATTATCTATAATATAACTGCATTCTCTGGGATTTAGGGACGCTTTATATGAGTGGCTGTCGTCTTACTAAACCAATAGAAAAGTAGCTGTAAAGGTTTTACTCAGTATTTCAAAGGAACATACACGCACAGATACACAAAATTGTTCTGATTATATTTTCGGATATTTTTCTAATTTTCTTGGTAACATGTTTAGCCTTTTTATTGCGAAAATTTTAATTTGAAATATTAACCGTGTAAAGCATAAAATAATTATTGTGTAAATTTTGGCATTATGGCAAGAATTTTCCGGGGTAATTGTACAAGTGCATCAAAATTAACGAAAATTTTTAAATGAAATGTGCTTTTTATAATTGCAAGAGTTTGTTTTTATATTTTCGCGAAAAAGTCCGACTCCGCAGGAGGAGGGCATTTTCGTAAAATATGAAAACACACGATTGCAATTTTTTAAAAAAATATGTTGAATGAAAAATTATCTAGTTATTTTGATGCACGAGTGTAATTTATTTGAATATTTCCCAAATTAATTGTAAACTCTAATCAAGTGAATTTAAATATTTTATTAAACAGAATATTTCACTTATGTATAAGTTTTCCCATAATACACGTTAAAAATTAAAAAAATTCAGCGGAAATTTCACGTTGTCTAGACAAGTATTTCCACTTACTTACAAACACAGAACAATCGAACCTGTTTATTTGTATTGTCAATTAGAAACGTCAAAAATCAGTTAAAATGAGTCGATTTGGTCATGTACACGATGAAGAAATAGATAAAGTAATTAAAAAAAACGATTTCAGTTATAGTTTTAATTATGTTGCATGAAATCGAAAATTGTATGACAAAAAAACATTTTAATAGTATAAAACTCCGGTAATTGTCTCGAAAGTTGCCTCCTCTCCGATTTTGACCAAATTTGGTTTGGGGGATTTTTGGGGCCTTGATTACGAATCTGCAAATTTTTTTCGGCAACGTTTCGTTTACGAGATATTCAACATCAAAGTTAAAAATCAAAACAACCTAATTTTTCACTATATTCCCCCTTCTTTTTGTACAGAATTCTTTATTGTTACACTAAAATGGCACAAATATTTTATAAACACCTTTTTAAAACCTTGTATTTTTATTTATTATACACCTTTTTCCATTAAATTGCGAACTTTCAAGTTCAAAGACAGCAACCCATTTGTTTACAAAAAGGCTAGTGTATACATGGTTGCCTACACGTTGCGGCGGGTGAAAGTGGAGGTTTACAATTAAATGGAAAAAAAAATGTAAAATTAATATAAAAACAAGTTTTTAAAAAGGTGTTTGGAAATAGTGTGCCAATTTGGGTAAAAATCAAGAAATTCTGTGCAAATGAAAGAGAATGGGAAAATAAGGTTAGTTTGATTTTCAACGATGATGAATATCTCGAAAAAACGTTGCCAAAGAATTTGCAGATTCGTAATCAACGCCAAAACCCCGTATACAAATGGTCAAATCGAGGGAAATTCCGAGACATTATAAAGACTCCCATATTTCTCCATTATAGAAATATTCTCTCTAAATAACGCTCGTGCATAAAAATTAACCAGATAATTTTCATTCAAGTTTGTCAGACAAATTTCACTCGTTTTTGAACTGGTGGAATTATAAATAACAAGCTTTCATAATAATTATCGGTAATTTTTAAGCACTCGTGGTATTACCCCGAAAATACTAACAGAATAAAAGACGTTTTGTCAACAATATAAAATTGCGATGCAATTTTCGATTTCTGCAGTGCTATTTCCGCTGTAATTTTGCGAAAATTACACTCCTCTTATGGGAACTTTAACATATAAAGGAAATATTTAAAGTAATTCTTGTGTGTGGAACAGCTTTTCGACTATAACTTTATGTTAAAATTCTGTAGTGTTTTCTTTTTTATACCACTCATAAAAATGTTTTTTACATATTTTAGGAACATCGCTAGACAATTTGAACAATGACAAAAAACAACATTCAAAATGGACCCAAACAGACTATAGAGCAATCGTTTCCGACCCCGAAAAGAAATCTTTTGCCGAAATAAAAAGCATTTTGGTCTGCATTAACAATACATTGGAAATGATCTTGTTAACGTTACAAGATAAAAAGGAATTTTTATACAACAAATTGGAGGAAGAAGCTGCGTCGTGCAAAAAAACCAAAGGATTTTATAGTAAAAATAAAATTGAGAAACTTAAAAAGAAGAACAATTTTCTCGTTAAAAAGCTGTCGTTTGGATGGCCCGACATATCTAGGTATACAAATTACACAACGTTGGTTGCAACAAATGCTCCGAGATCTATTATAGGGTATCCGGGAAAATGTAGAAAATTCCCTGATATAAAAAAGACATAAAAAGAATACTGCAAGTTCATATAAACTTTTGAGACAAATCGGAATGCGATTTTTTGCATTCGCTGCAGCAAAAAATGCATTTTTTTGAGACGGCTTTTGGAAGATTTAATAACTTTGTAAATATGAGTCAGAACTGGTCCAAATCAGATCCTCGGGGGTTTTCGAGGTCGCTGATTACGATTATAATTTTTAAATTGACCCACAGCTGACCTGGAGCTCAGGAACGCCGATGAACGTCATCTTCGTGGGACTCTCCCAAAATTCACGTGGGGAAGGGGAAAAACTATAAGCCCAGGGGTTTTTTGGCTCGCTGAATTCAAATTAGGCATCGGCGAACACTTCCCAGACACCTGGTGCACCGGAACCCGGACGCAGACTTTATCTCAGAGGGTTTTCCTCACACAATCGAAAAAGACGAACCGAAAATTGTTGTGGGGGTTTTTTGGGGCACTGAATCCGAATTTTACGTCGAAACGACCACCTGAACACCTGGTGGACCGAAACCTGGACGCGGATCTCATCCCCGAGGGTTTTCCTCACCCAATCGAATAAGACGAACCGAAATTCATTATGGGGGGTTTTTTGGAGCGCTGAATCCGAATTTTACGGCGAAAACGACCCCCCCAAGCACCTGGTGCTAGAAGGAAATTTAAAAAAATATAGAAAAAATAAGGATAATTTTTAACTAATTGTAAATTTCATTTTGACAAATACATAAATTTTAAAATAAAAATTTACAACTTTAAAATGACGGTCCACCAGGTGTTCGGGGTTCGTTTTCGACTTGAAATTTGGATTAAACGCCCAAAAAACGCCTCTACAAGGATTTTCGGGCTGTTTTTGGCAATCTTGTCAGGAATTCTTAGGGATGACGTTCACGTCCAGGTTCCGCAGCACCAGGTGTCCGGAGGGTGTTCGCCCATGTCACATTTGAATTCCGCGACCCAAAAACCCCAGGCCTAAGGTTTCTCTCCTTCCCGCGTGACTGGGTCCACCCAGTGTGTTCCCTCGGCATTCCTGCTCCAGGTCGGCACATGTTCCATCAAATCGTCATCAGCATCGGAAACCGAGAACCTGTTTGGGCCAGTTCTGACCATATTTAAAAGTTTTAAATCCTCAAAAGCCTCTTAAATGCATTTTTGGCTGCAAGCAACAATTTGCGGTTTGTATAAGTACAAGTATTTTTTCCAAAAAAAAAAAAAATTTAGAAGAAATGCAAAAACCGCATTCCGTTTTAGTGCAAAATTTCAAGTATTCTTTTTACGTGTTCTTTTCATATCCGGGAGATTTCCATAATTTCTCGGACACCCGTATATCAAGAAATTCGGGAAAAATTATGTATTACAATTTGAGAGAGTTTCTACAGGCTGAACGAAACAATTTCCTATATCAGCGTTTCTCAAACTTTTTCACATATGTAACCCCTTTTAACAGGAAAAATAAACGCGGAATCCTCTTAGTGCTGACAAATAAATATTTTTGCATTTTAAATTATAAGAATCGATAGACTCGTAATATCGTAATAATTTATTTTTTACAAAATATATTAGTAATATACTTAAAAATATTTTATTAAAAAACCTAAAAGGAATTAGAACTTGAAATAATAAAAAGGATACTTTTATACATAGATAAGGTTATCAATGCATGCATGAATTAAACTATTTTCATTTTTCACACATTTTTTTATCTTGGGACAGTCCACGAAGGCCGTGGCCGTACTGTACAGTGGCTGTCTGAAGTGTGGTAAGGGGGAGTTTATTCGCACGAGACTTAAATATTTGGAGATCTGGAAAAAAGGGAAAACTTCTGCGTGTAGCAGGTTCCATAGTCTGGACAGGGATAAAGTAACAAAGTTGGAAGTTGGGGGCCTCTTAAGTTGGACTGTAAAAGGATGTATAAAAGTAGCACTACTGGGAGCTGCCAGAGGAGGAATTATACTCGCCAACTCTTCGGAGCCATGAAAATACCCATAAAAGAGCGACAGATGCCTTACAGCCCGTCGGTGGGCAACGGAAGGAAGCTTTTCTGTAAGTGTGGGATTATTAATAAGACGAACAGCTCTTCTTTAAATGGAGTCAAGAATGCCAAGTGTTGTAGGAGGCGCCACTCCCCAGGCATGAGAAAAACATAGATAATTTAGCGAAATATAAGTTTTGACGATAACATTTGATCAAATTCACGAAAAAAATACAAATAGAGGATTTGCTTTTGATAGTTCCATTATTTACTAGCAAATTTCATTTTTCGTGGTCCCCTTAAGGCCAATAGCATCTGGTAAATTTAGTGTGGATCTCATGTCTCACTTTTTAGATAAAAAATTTTGAAAATCCAAGATTTGCCACTGGGTCTTATTGATGAAAGTTGCAGTCTTATATCGGGCTCCGCGTCCAGCTTATTGCATGCGATACTTATTTTTCGGTAATACGTAAGTCGAAAATCCAGTCAGGATTCTGGACTCAGAGAATTATTTTTTTCGCGGAACCCTTGCCGAAGTCGTGCGGAACCCCAGGGTTCAGCGGAACATACGTTGAGAAACGCTGTCCTATATAACCAAGTTGACTTAAATCAGCCGCTTTAATAATAATTTTGTCAAATTTTGCACACGTATTTTCAGAACACCCTCTATAATAAAATGTATAACAGCAAAAGTTTTGCTAGAGCTTTTATTTCCCATTCTACTATACCTAAAGTCCAAAATTTCTGTCAGTGACTCATTTAATACCGGCCACCCAACCGACGAAGCGGCTGAATAAAAATCTAACACTAGTAAATGATTTTTAAGCCTATGATATACTTTTCCGCTAAAATAACAGTGAACCGGCCAAAAGTTTTATCGCCACGTTGTCATAATTCGCAAGAATAAATCACCAGCCAGCGATCGCACTTAAAATAGCACGCCAATATGTATTGAAATCATTGTTATCGGGAAGACAATAAAAGTGGCAACACACATTCCTTAGTTTACAACTTGAAGAGACTTGAAAATAAGCGTATCGACAGGGTTTTCGTGCTGTTCGATGATTTTATTTAGTTATTATTGATTATGGACAGATTTTGTAAGTTTAAATTTTAATTGCTATACAGGGTATTTTCTAAATATTATAAATTTCTAATAATTGTAGTATGTAGATATTGTTTTGTATATTAAGATTTAGTGTTGTTAAGTGCTTTTAATTCTGTAAACTATGAATATTAACCAACCTTTAACTAGTTATCCGCCTATAAAAAAAAAACGTTAAAAGAACGAATAATGGTTAAAAATGTTTACCATGGGATTCGGGAACGAAATCCAGAACTAACCACTTTGGATGCTGCAGAGATATGTGCAACTTTAACAAAAGTTAATTCACGTTCGGTATTCAGAGTTTTAAAAGGCAAAAAATCAATATTAGTAATTATGCGGATACTGGAAAATGCGATTTTTTCGCTATTTTTTTGCACACTTTTTACTTTTCGATTGTTAAACATGAATCAGAAGCTGTTTTTGGCTGCCTCTTATAGTATTTAAAAAATAATAATAATTGAATTGTTTAATTCCATTTTACGACATATTCCTTTAAATTCTGTCATTTGCACGAAAACATATTTAAAAACCTCATACTATGTTAATATTAAAAAAAACACTTAAAAAGTAAGGAAAAAAACCTTAATTTTCAATAAAAGTAGGTAAAACGTTTACGTCCGAATTCAACTCGAAATTCTAAAAATGTTGACCTGTTACCAGGTTCTAATAGTTTTCTTTATGACATTTTTATAAGGTATGCGAACCTTGCTTCGCTCAACCCACAATGTTTAATCAAAAATATTCTCGATATGGAAATCCTAAATATGGAACACGAAAGACCCGAAATAGTTATTGGATTCTACAAGCTGATGATCTCAGAGCTTTCGTGTTCTATAAGTGGATATTTTTGATGAAGCAATGCGTGTGAATATCGTATTTAATATTGAGATTGCAAGATCGGTGGTGAATTGGCAAGTCGGTGTAACTTGGATTTTCTATCGTTCTGCTTTTACATCTTTTTTAATTTATGTTAAGACTAAAATTTTATTATTTTTTCATGTAGCAAAATAAAATCAGAGAAGGTAAAATTAAAGTAAAAAAATTTTTTTTTTGGAAAAACGTTGAAAAATCGCCAAAAAACTCAAATTTGTGTTCTATGACCTCAAAATAGGAGGTGTGCAAAATTAAGCAAAAAAATTACATTTTTCATTAATCCGAATAATACCAAAATAATATAGGCTTGTTACTAATTTATAGGGTTGATGAAAATGTGAGAAAATAACTTTTGCTTGTAAAAAATATTTTCATGTTTTGACGAAATTTTATCATTTATTTTCTAAAATGCATACGCCACTGGAATTGATTCCCCTGACCCCACATAACCCGGGGCACTCTAAAAGCGAGCGATGCGTCATTGACAGAAATTTTGGACTTGAAGTATAGTAAAACTAAAGCTACCCTTTTTCTTAATTCGTAACCAGATTTTTTTTATCCTTAAGACAATCCACGATGGCTTGTATGAAACAATTATGGGTTTTCTGTCATTTTTGGCAGATGGTATTTTAACAATTATCATTTTTGACAGTTTAGTAGAGTGGATGGGGAGAAAAAAGTGTTTGACGTCCGGATTTTTTTGTACAGCTTCAATTTTTATAAAAATTTGGAAATAAGTTGCTTTCACCCTCTAGAGCAAACTTTATACATGCTTAGGGTGTTTTTTTTATTTTTAGGGGGTAAAAACCACCCCTTAGAAGAAAGTAGAGTTACATACAAAAATTATACCGGTAAAAGTATAAAGTATACCGGTTTTATAGAATATTATGCTCCGAGGTGGGCTATTCGAATTTTTCGAAAAAAAAAAAAATTGATTGGTTTTTTAAACATAGATCCTTTAGTATTAATAATAGAAAGTTTTTTAAAAAATAATTTTCTGGGATTTTTAAAGAGCTACAAGGCTATGTAAATTAAATCCTTTTTAAACCCTTAGTTTTAAAATGGTATGAGTTTAAAGGGCTAGAATAAGGTGGTGCTCGCTCGTAAATAGAGGCTTTAAACGGCCAGATCTGGTCAAATATTTATTGTACAGAAAAATCTATGAAATCAAAAGTCTTTGTTATCAAAAAAGCTATTCGGTACTCTATAATTTTTTTCGTATCTCCAGTATTGTTGGAGTTATTTTAAAGAAAATGGCTATTTTTACGAAAATCGTTTTTCACTTTAAGCTCCAATTTTTCTTAAATTAAGCATTTTAATTTGGTTAAACTTCTAGGATGTAATAATAATACATATATAAAAGGAATCGCAGAAGGGTACAGATCTATTTTAATTAAGAGGGAAATTGGGGGGTTGTGGTTAGTTGTGGTTAACAAACCGTAGCTCGGTCTGTATTGGTAGTAGAGAAATTATATAAAAAAACATTTTTTTCTAGTTTTCTATAAGCTACAATTTTGCTCTCCACAGTTTTTTTGATAAAATGCATATTTTTAAAGTTATTCGTGAAAAACCCATAAAAAAACGTCGATTTTTCGTCGAAAAACTTTTACTTTCAATCGCGAATAACTCAAAAAATATTAGGAAAATGTATGGAACATTTTTTACTTAAAATTACTTTCTTTATTGATTTCTGTAGTTAAAATTTAATAAAAAATTTCCACCCCCAAGATGGGGTGGCAACCACCCCCAGGATAAAAGCACACCTCGGCATGATATAAACTTTGATCCTTGGGCTATTCCCTACCTTTGGAAAAAATTTCAGGAAAATCCGTGCAGGACAAAAAAATACCTAGCCAAAATGCCTCATTTCCTGTACTAGTTGTAAAGTTTTACAGATGCCACTGTTAGGATTTTTTTAAAATTTCGTGATCTCAAATTCATAACAGCTGGATAACGCAACTTCAATTAATGCGAGGTCCCAATATTACCAATTAAATTTTAAAAAATATGCACAATAAAATTTATACTTTTAGATTATACTATGGACAACCATCCTGGCTCAAGAACTACATGCAAACAATTTCCCTTGGACTATCACATAACCAAAGTAACCTCATCATATGTCCGAGAAGACACAGCAGCTGGATTTACGCAAACAGACCGAACTCTTGTCCCAATATAAATTACTTCCAGCCGATGAAAAAACTGTTCGAAAGACCATCCTTCGGGATCTCCATGCTGTCTAATCCCACCTTCGCGGTAATAGGTCAGAGCGACCTCAGTGTTGAGGCGAATGTTGGAGACACTGACGATCAAGAAACGAACGAAGAGATGAAGGTTCCGATCCAATTATAAAGTGTATCTAAGATATAAATTCGGCAGTAGTCTAGCCAAAAAGTTTTAAAACATGTTTATTCGAAACAAAGCTACTAAAAATATGAGCATAAGGTCACTGGATTCGGAATGATGTCAAGAAAAATTTATTTGAAGGATTTTTCAGCACGAAAAAGAATTGCCAAAGTTATTAAGCTTTTCGGTTTTTGTTAATTTAAAAAACTAAATTAAACAAAATAAAGAACTTTTAAAAACTTTTATAACGTGATCGTATTAAGTATACAGGGTGTCCCAACTCTATACACTAAATATCTCTTCTCCTGTACATGATACAAAAAAAAGTTAAAATAAAAAATGTGTGTTTGGTAACGCTAATTTTATTAAGAGTATTGGTACATCGCGTTGTTAAATTTAGCAATGGACTTAGCAGTTTAGAATGTTTAACAACACGTCATTGTCAGTGTTATTCAATGATTTTAGTAGGCAACCTGTCAAAATCTGACATTTTGTTAAACATTCTAAACCGTTGTTAACTTAGCAAATTGTTAAAAGTTAACAGCGGTTTAGAATGTTTAACAAAATGTCAGATTTTAACAGGTTGCCTACTAAAATCATTGAATAACAATGACAATGACGTTTTGTTAAACATTCTAAACTGCTAAGTCCATTGCTAAATTTAACAACGCGATCATCACTCGGCCGTATGTCAAAAAAAAAATTTTGGTTGTTTTTTGCGATTAAATGTCTCCAAAGTTTTTTCGCTATAAAAAAAAACTCCCAAAAATTAAGCTCTATATCTCAAAAATTGAGCTGGCGCATAGGGAGGTCCCTTTTCCAATTAAAATACATAAGAAACATTTTTTTTTCTTATTTTCAAAATAACTGTGTGATTTGTTTTTTCAAATATCGGTCCTAACTATCTTATAGGAAATTTTGATTCTTTATAAAATTAATGTCCAATTTTTTTTTTACTAAACTGAATAGATATAAAATTAGAGCATAGAATAAGAGGAGAAATTTTAATGATGGAATAATACGAATAATTTACTTTTTAACAAGGATACATTTTTTATTCTATTTTATTTCGCCTTTCACAATAAAATACTGTTTTGACGAGGTTTATTTATATTTAGTATGTAAACAGTAGTGTTCTTGTATTTAAAGTCGAGATAGAATAGAATAAAAATTGTATTCTTGTTGAAAAGTTAATTATTCGTATTATTCCATCATTAAAAATTTCTCCCCTTATTCTAGGCTCTGTAACTTTATTTCTATTCAGTTTAGGGAAAAAACAGAGAGAGATCGATTTTGTAGAGAATTAAATTTCCTATAAGATAGTTAGAACTGAAATTTAAAAAACAAAATTTTCACATAGTTATTTTGAAAATAAGAAAAAAATAATTTTTCCCGAGACCCTCCTATGCGCCAGCTCAATTTTTGAGATATTGAGCTCAATTTTAATTTTTTTATATCGAAAAAACTTTAAAAATACATTTAATCGAAAAAAAAAACAAATTTTTTGACACAGTCTAATACACAGGGTGTCCCGGAAACAGAGTTTTTATTGTTAAGTACGATTTTTAGGTGGAACGCCATTTATATTTTGCCAAATTTTGACTTTCCATTCAATTCTACATCAAAAATGTATATTACACCATACGTTAATATTGCTGGTTTTTAAGATAACGACCTATAATTGTAGTATTATTTGATTTACTAATGTTATAATTAAAACGATTAAAGAATAAAAACAATTAACCTAACATCCTATGGAAACTGTTTAAACTGTTGACCGATTTTAAATACTATTTTCTGTCATAATTATCTTAAAATATTTTTTGTCTGTTTTTAAGACACTCTGTATATTTACCAATACTGTTAATACAATTAGTGTTACCAAACATACATTGTTTATGTTAAGTTTTTTTTAGTGTGTTGGGACACCGCGTACATGAAGTGGGCCCCAAAAGACGAAAAATTTATAGAGCAATTATTTAAACATTTTTTAAATAGCTTTTTTTTATTTCCCAATTATTACCAGTTCGGAGTTATTAACAAAAAACGAAAATCCATTTTTTCACCTTAATTTGTTAATAACTTTTGCAATTTTTTGCGTGCTAGAAAAATTCTTCAAATACATTTTTCTAGTCATTATTCCGAATCCAATGAGCTATCTCTCAT
>JAHBCN010015810.1:0-20443 GCA_019359885.1 Listronotus oregonensis
AATGTCAAAGAGGTGTAATAATGTTCCTTATCGGTAATGGTTCGAGGAACAATAAAGCATTACTTTAAATAATATCAGAAGAGTTTTCCCTTATAGGATTTGGATGTACAGGGTCTCTGACTATTTACGTGGAAAAAAAATGTTTAATATAAAAATTGAGTTTTTTTCTATATTATTTTTCGAAATTAGCAGTAAAAAAAAATCTAAAAAAAGGAAAAATATATACAACTTAAATTTTTTAAAATGGAACAGTTCATATTATGGGTACAACAAAGATTTTTTCGATATCAAATAAATATCTTTATTACAGGGTGTCCCAGAATAGTGGGAATTCTCGGAATCTAATGAAAACTTAAAAATATTATGACAAGTTCCCAAAACTTTTTTCCATAACCCTCCCCTAGGAATACAGGTGCATAACGGATGCCCCTAAAAATCGTTTTTGTTAAAATAACTTTTAAAATGCTATTTAATTTAATATTTTTTTTTAATATGATGGCAGATAAGTCTTCTTAAAGTAAACCCAAAAATCACATATGACTTATTTAGTTTGCAGAGAGGACTAGCTCTACACAATAATAGCAGTTTTTTTAACACCCGTATATGGCTCAATAATATTATTTTGAAAATTTAACCGTAAAAAAAAAAGGTATTCGATTGACATCGATAAAATCAACTGTTTACGAGAAATAAAATAAGTTGGTAATTTTTTTTACATTATAGGGTGTTTTCTAATTGTACGTCAATATTTGGAAACAATTCTTGGGACCATTTTAAGAAGAAAATTCTGGAAAGTATTCCTAAACGTGTCAACTTTTGAAAAAGGGTGGTAAAATTTTCAAAAATAAATCATTAATTATTAATATCTGTAATACCATTTAGATATTTTAATGAAATTTGGGATTTATGTGACCAACAATATACCATTTAAAAGTTTGAAAACCGAATAATTCCGGAGATATCCGGAAAAAACGAAATTTTGAAAACGTTTTTTTTTTCCGGGTTTCTTTTTCAACAATTAAAATAAATAATACATTTGCATTGTCACTTTTTCCGCTCTATCGAATGGGTTCATAGTTTTGCAATCGACGTTTCGTTTTTCCAACCATCACAATTTTTTTTCTTATAGACGCCTATGGGAATTCCCAAATTTGAATGGCCCTTTTTATCACATTTTCAACGATTATTAAGTTACCCTTGTTGCCCGGAAAATCCGAAAAATTAACTAGAAATTTTTATAACGTAGTTGGCGTTTCCAAATCGGTGACATGTAAATACATTCTGTGTTTATTCGTTGTGGTCTCGTTAAAAATGAAATTCACCAATGAAGAAAAACGAGATATGGTAAAACTTTATTACAAGAATGATAGGAACGGTGAAAACATGGAAGTGTATCTTAACTCGTTCCCCGAAGACAAACCTCATCGAACTTTATTCAAATTATTGGAAAAATTCGCTATATGGTTCGTTTGAAAGCCTCAGACAACAAAATGAAACCGAATTTTAAAAACAAAAATTCTAAAAACTAGAAAAAAATTATAACAAATGTTCAAATGCTCCCGTCATTTTTAAACAAATCCCACTTTTCTGTATGTTATTAACCGCGATTTATTTTCTCCCTAATCTTCCAAACTCCCAACGATGATGAGTTGAAGTTCCTCGATATTTTGGTATTTGCCTTGCCCATAAATTCAACGCCCCATAAAAATGTATCGGGAAGGGAGATCGGAACCAGCTGGCCATCTTACCGGCCCATTATTCCCAATCCACCGTCACCACACCTTTTGGAAAGATAACGATACTTTCTTGGTTTGAGGGGAGCACCATCGTTTAACCAAATACTTTTAGTTTCTAATGGTAAATCGTCAAATAGTCTTCAAAAGTTGACTCAAAAACAATAAAACATTTTAGCGTTCAAATTTGTTGAAAAATGATCCCAAAATTCTTTTTTATAAATAACCCGACATTAAGACTGAATCGACTTGGGGTCGTAATTTAAATCCGGGGATTGTTTATCCCAAATGTTTCGTTGTTTGATTAAATATTCCAAATTTGAAAGTGTTCATCTTCCAAATAACATTTTTAGAAAAGCTGGAAAATCGGGTCGCCTTTTAGAACACAAAATTGTAATCGCCTTTCAGAATCACCAGGGTGCAGTTTTTATAGTGGATTTTGAGATTTGAAACCACTTTTCCATCTTCCAAACAGACGTGTAAGAAACATCCAAATCAGGTGTATCCGGCGGGGATTTACCTGGATTGTATTTATCTACAAAATTGTATTGGTTTTTCTAAACGGTTTAATATTTTTTTAATTGATCGCAAAGTAACTAATTCCTAAATTAACAAGTCAAAAGTCGACGCGCCCGGATGTATTTGAAAATTGCCCTTCGTCAACATTTTTTCCGAATAGATAATCGATTGGGGACTTTGCGCCTAAAAAATGTTAAAATTATACCTCATTTACGATGTTTTTTTACTTTCCTCATCCATTCGTCCCCATTTTTTGTTGGGCTTTTCAAACGAACCATACCCGAGGTATCTATCCAATAATTTGAATAAAGTTCGATGAGGTTGTCGTCTCTCGGGATAGAGTTAAGATACACTTTCGATGTTTTCACCTGTTCCTTATTTTTAAAAAGTTTTACCTTCCTTTTTTTTCATTGGGAATTCCATTTTTAACGACACCAAACGACAAACACAGAATGTCATTTAACGTCACCGATTTGAGAAATCCCAACTCGTTATAAAAATATTCTAGTTAATTTTTCGGATTTTCCTCAAAAGGGAACTTATGAAATCGTTGAAAATGTGATGGGCCATTCAAATTTGTGGAATTCCTTATGGGTCCATAAGAAAAAAAAATTGATGGTGGTTACGGAAAAACAAACTCGAGTTGCAAAATAGAACCATTCAATAAAGGGAAAAAGGCAATGCAAGTATTATTTATTTTTGGAATTCGTTGAAAAAGAAACCCAGGAAAAAATAAAACGATTTTCCAAAATTTGTTTTTTGGATATCTCCGGAATTACTGGAATTTTCAAACTTTCTAAACGGTAGTTTTGTCACATAAATCCCAACTTTGCCCAATTTAACCATCTTCGTATCTCCTATAGTTTCGGATCCCAAGGTGAAGTCGAATTTGAAACACCCGGTATAATAGGAAAGTTTAAATAGGAAAAGTTAAAAATAAAAAATTACTGTAGCAAAAAAGAAATCGAAGATTTGGATATCATGTTTTTTAGGATAATTATTATACTTTTTTACGGACTAGCACTAAACTTCAAAATATTGAAAATCCAGAAATATCAATCTTAAGAATCTGAACTTAATAAAACAATTATAAAATTTATTAAACCCAAAAAAATTTTCCATCCTTATAAAATGTCCAGAGTCTTTCTGAACAAAAAGGGACGCATTGAAAATAGCTGGTTTATCATTGATAGGAGTTTTTACATAAAATTTATTTCCACGATCTTCTTTCTATGGGAGAAATATTTGATCGCAAAAAAAAACATTATTATCCAGAAAACCATTACCAAATTTAAATTTGAAATAACAATTTAACTAAACTTTTTTGAGCAGACCATACTTAAGGTGCAGAAAAATTTTCGTCATAAAAGCTACTCAGATTATCCATCCACCTTCGGAAATATTCTATGGGGCCTTCCTTCGTCATGCAAACAATGTTCATTAGAGAAAAAGATGAAAATTTAAATTTTTTCCCCCGTTTATTGTTAATTTATCAACAATTAGTGGGGCATATTCGGAGATTTTAATATTTGAAAATTCGTATTCCGGAAGATCTTCAATTCGGAATATCATTCGAAATATGAAACATTGACCGATCAACGCCAGTCGATATTCGATATAGCGCCCCGTCGATTTACCCCGAAGTCAAGCGGTTTTAAATAACGAAAAATAATAAATAAATGTTGTGGAAGATAAAAAATAAATTATTTTGTTTCGGCTTTTGATTTCAGTCGACTTTTTAGTTGTTGGGGATGTTGTGTTCGCATAGATTCGTGTAGGTTTTTAATTTGTTTTGCTGTTATTGGTGGTCCCGGAAGTTTTGTTTTCTTTTTTGTTATTATTGGTGGTGATGAAAGTACAGTGGCCGCCAAAAAAGTCGACACTTTGTGGAAAATTTCTATTCTTGATTTTAAATTTTTTTTTGGGTTGTAGTATTCATTTTGAATTGAAAATTCATTTGATGGAAAGCATATTATGGTTTTTCTAGTGGTTTTCAATTTTATTAAATTTAAGTATTTAATATTCACTAGCGTAATAAAAATTAAATATAAAATTATGTGGTAACGAATCACAATGTGGCATCCGACGTTTCAATTTTCAAGTGCATTTTTTTGATATCTCTTCCTATTTTGGTTGAACCAGGATTGACCTTGAATAAACCCGCGAATCGAATGAACTATCATCCGATAAGTAGCGTTGGAATAGCTGATTGGAATACGAATTTTCGAATATCGGAAAGAAATATTCGAATCATTCGAAACATTTTTATATTTGAATATCGTTCGGAAGATCATTCGGAAGGTTCCATCACTATCAACGAGTTAGTCACTCGGCCGAAAGGGTATTTTTCAGCGTTGGGCAAAATTTAATTTTTATTATAAAAATCAGAAATCACTGATTTAAATAAAAAAAATTTAAAAAAATCATATTTTTTTGATTTTGTTTCAACAATTTCCCTTTTTACAGTTGATTTGTCATAGTACATTATATTTGCTCACTTTTTTTCAATCTTAAAACTACGAATTATTGGAATATTTCCCCTTCGCGGCTTCTTTCCTCTTCGATAAGAAGCTAATACAACATATTTTCAAAGATGATTTAGTATTACCCCCACAAAAACTTTAAAAATTTTATGACCGTTATGATCAGGCATTAACACCAAACCATTTTATAAGTTATATGTTGGACCTAGGGATGCGCGATGTTCATCGATGGTCTAAAAACATCGATGGTTGGTTGATCGATGATCAATGTTGCCATCGATGGTCGGGTATCGAAAACATCGATGATAACATCGATGTTGCCTTCTAACATCGATATTTTTTGCAAAGGTAAAAAAAATGTTTTAAAAATAAATAATCTTAAGGATATACTAAAATTTTGTATGATGTGTCTTTCTTTGTTATCTAAAGTTTGGTAAAGACAAATAGGTTTTGCCCATTTATTTAAATAAATAATAATTAAATGTTATATAAGATTCAAGAAGTCTTTTTAAAAAAAAGTACAAACATTTTAAACATACGTTTAAAACTGCTTTAAGTGAACTGAATCTCGCACTTTATTTATACATACTACCTGCAATTTTGTATAAAAAATTGTAATATTGTAAAATTGTATTATTAGAATTAAAATTATTAGACAAAATTAATTCTTATTAATATTATTAAATTATATTTTGTAATTAATTAATATAATTCAGCGAGCCGCACTCCGCTTAAAGATTATGGTATCGGGGCTCTTTTGGCGGCGCCTTTGGAGTTGGCGGTACGCTATGGATGCTAATAATGCTAATAGACCATGAACGAACCATCGCGTCGTACCATCGATGTTAGAAAAACATCGATGTTGTATGTTCGATATATCTTTACCATCGATGGTCAGGTTTCGATGTTGCCATCGATGTTTAACATCGATGTTTGGCTTCGATGTCGCATCCCTAGTTGGACCCATCCAAGCAAAAATACAACTTATCCCTATTTGACCTCCGATCAGTGAAGTGCTCGCGATAAAAAAACTACATAGTTTTTTCCGGAAGAACTGAAGGAGCTGTATCAACAGCTTTTACCGTCGGGGATAAAGAAGAACCCAAGCCAAACGAGGGAGTCCTTTTGGGGCAATGCACTGTGAGCGATGATTCCTAATTGTTTTTTCTGGGAGCCCCACGCACGAGGAATTTTCCTAATGGCGGAAGATGGTTGCGCGTCAGCAGGAAGGAGCAGTACTGACAGAAAATGGTTATGCGCGATACCAGTAGCAGTTTTCCCTGGTCGGAACAACATTGTTTGTGCCTTTCATGACATTTGACATTGAAAAACTTTTGATTTTATAAAATTTTCGGGAATTTCTGGGCTTGAGCCGCATCCATTTTCCACTACAAAGCCCCGGAAGGCAGAGTCTGGAAAGGTGAGACCTGGCGGAACGTATTAAATTACAGGCCAATGGGGTTGTTTTAACCCCAAACATGTTAAGAAAGAAAGAAAAACTTATTGTCCGATGAAAAGAATCTGGCCCTAGAAACCATTAATGAAATTTATGGAAACACAGGATTGCTACCGTTAGTAATCAAATTTAATGCCCACTCCTGTCCGTTTAAAAAAGTAATGTTCTCGCGAGAAGCAACAGAAAGCGTAAGGGCAATTGATTGGTGGCTATCACAAAAAGACCAGCTTGAAATCGAAACGCAAGTCCCATTATTAAAACAATTTATTTGTGCAATTTCAACCTCAGCTTCAGTAGAAGAACTTTTAGTATTTTTCAAGGAAGTTTAAAGGTGTATGAAAGCCCAATACTGTAGAACAAAAGTGTCTAGGCGTGCAGGGCAGCGGGAATAGGGGAGTTGGCCCCGCGGAATTTGCGCAATGAATAGTAGGTCAGGCCGGATTTCCATAATTCTTTGTTACTATCTATAAAATTGACATCATCAAATGTCAAATTCCAACATTCACTATTTTTTTATTTTTTGCACAAAATTGTTGGTTATTAAAGGATACTACTATAAAATATTTAAAATTATTGTGTAATATTAGATTTTATATCATCTGATATAATATGGAAAGAATAGATGGCGCCACTTTACTGCCTTCTATTTAAATGGTCGATATTTTTGGAAGTTTTGTATTTTACCAAAAATCTTTTAAATAAATAAAAACACGTTTTTTTTAAAATAAATTTCAAACATTATATGATAGTATTATGTACTTATCACCAATTTTGTGATAAAGAAGGGCAAGATAGTGTAAATGAGTTTAATCTAATCCTAAGATTCTGGTTGTACATTAAAAAGTGAAAATTTTTATAACTGCTTTTTAGGCATATATTTTTCACTAATAACAAACATTCATGAGACAGAATAACAGTGGTTAAAAACGTTTAGTAACCTTTGATACCTGAGTATCCATTGTAACAGTATCCGTTAAATATTATGTGTGTACAGTATGTCGAGCTTAAAAAGTTGAAAATGCAAGATTAAAAAACCAAAAATCTAATTTATTTTTAAACAAATGGTATTGTCTCGAAAGTTGTCTCCTCTCCGATTTTGATCATATTTGGTATACAGGGGTTTTTGGGCGCTGATTACAAATCTGAAAAAATATCTTTTCGGCAACGTTTCGTTTCCGAGATTTTCATCATCAAAGTTGAAAATTAAACTAACCTCATTTTCACTATATTCTCCCTTCTTTTTGTACACAATTCTTGATTTTTACACTATAGTGGACACGATATTTTATAAAACCTTTTAAAACCTTGTATTTTTATTTATTTTACATCCTTTTTCCATTAAATTGCGAACTTTTAAGTTCAAAGGCAGCAGCCATATTTGCTTAAAAAATAAAAATGTAGAAAAGGTGTAAAATAAACATAAAAAAAAGTTTTTAAAAGGTGTTTGTGAAATATTGTGTGCCAATTTAGTGTAAAAATCAAGAATTTTGTGCAAAAAGGAGAAATAGTGTAAATAAGGTTAGTTTGATTTTCAATTTTGATGATGAATATCTCGAAAACGAAACATTGCCGAATTTTTTTTGATTTGTAATCAGCGCCCAAAAACCATACCAAAATTGTACTTCCTTTCATTCAATTAGGGGACCTGTATATATTAAAATTTGCCTGGTCTGCCCAGTAATCAATAATTTTGATCCTTTAAAACAGTGTATAAATTATTAAATGAAATAAAAGTACCTAAATGTAAACCTTATTTCTTTTAATAATCCACAGAAATACATAAACATTGTAGAAATCATCTAAAAGATAGTTAAGATTGCCTTACTTTTCTCACTAATATTTCCTATGAAATTTTCATTTTCTATTATTCATAATAGATATATTATTATTTATTTGGTTACCTAACGTTACGTCTTATAAGAAGCACCTAATTTAAATATAAAAAATACTTACCTAAAGTTAAAAAGACGGGTATGTTACCCTTGGATTTGCAAGACAAAACAATACAACCTTTAGTCATTTTGTTACGATATTATAAGTAACAAACAATAAAACAAAATTATAGTCACAATTTAATAAACACTAATCAGTAAAATAAAAAGGTTTTGATCGATCCAAAAAACGGTACTCGGCTCTCATAAAATTATAATGCGTTGGCTAACTTCACCTGATTTTTTATCAGTGTGTAAGTAGGCAACACATTAAATTATTTCGTGGAATTTTGTTATTGCGCAGAATCGGCGGGGCCAACTCTGACAGTTATTTTCATACTGGGCTGGACATTTTTTGATCGCATGGGGATCGCATTGGGCTTCCATTCACCTTTAAACTTCCTTGATGCCTACTAATAAATCCGACTTACCGAAACCTACATTTTTTATTAATTAACCCCTTTTTGCACTTTAATACTTGGTATGTAATGCTATTTGCTGCTTCCACTGCCACCTTTATTTATCTAATTGTCGTAAATATATCGTTTTCACTGCAAAATCTCCCAATTAGTGCTGTTGTAAATAAGCGGTCGTTCCGTTGTAGCAAATTATAGAAAGCAATCAGGAGTGACCTCTTGCTTCACCGAGTTATGTCTATGGAAATGGAAATAATGCCGCCGTGAGTTCCGGGTTACATGCATTACTTGCTTCTCTATGCTTAACTGATTCTTCTATTTTTTCACTTAGTTCTCGTCTTCTTTTTGTCATTTATCCTATGATTAGTTTTCAGTACGTTTCCATATTTATTACTCACGTTTATTTTTTGTCGTTTCGTTTCTTTTACAGGAAATCTTGAAGGATTTTATACAGTAAACTGCCGGAAACTTTAATTGTAGAGTACTCTAACTACTGGGTGTCAACGAAAGGTATAATAAACACCTAATATACAGGTTGTTTTTTTAATAATGTAAAAAATTTTACAGATGCTTGAATAAAAATCTAAGAAAAGCTCTTATAAACATATATCCTAAATAGTTGACAGATTCGGCTGTTGCTTGATGGAAATTCATTTTAACACAGTATGTTAAACAAAAACACTATTTTGTTGCAATTTCCACTAATTTATTTATTAATCCTTGACATGTTTCACCACACAGTGGCTTCATCAGAAGGTATTTAGGTACTAAAAATACTTTTACAATTTTTGGGATAAATATCTAGGTAGTAAAATTATAATTAGGAATTTCCATTCAATATAAAAAGGTTTAACAATGGGGAACTACTAAGATCCACTTGGTCATTAAGAAGCGTATCAGTATTTTTAGTTTTATTAATTTCCCCTAGGGTTTCAATAAATTTAATTTTTTGCTTTTGTTTTCATATGTAAGATTTTAAAGTTTTCATCGAAATTATGATTTTCCTGTAATAAATGATTAGCGTAATTCAATTTGTTTTTGAGTTTATATAGCTTGATTTATGTTCTTTTAAACATGTTTTGAAATTTCTTCCTGTTTGGCCAATATAAACTTTTTGGGCATGAACCACAATTGATTTTGTATACACCCGAACTACTATTTTCTTTTTTTTTATCTTTATTGTTTTTGATGTTTTTGCCAAAGAGTTATTAGTTTTAAATGCTACCTTCAGACCTTTTTGTTTTAAAAGTTTTGCCACTTTAGTCGAGGTTGGGCCTATATATGTTAAAGATCCATGGTATTTTGTATCAGGTTTTATAATAGGATACACGGAATTGATTGTTTTTTGGTATAACTTCTTGTTAACTAGTTTGTTAATTAGTTGTGGTTCATATCCATTGTTCTTTGCTATCTGTTTAATGTTCTGTATTATAATTTTCTTTTGAAAGTGGAAGATAAATTAATCTATGGATCATACTATTGTAGGCTGCAAGTTTATGAGTATAGGGATGTAGAGACTTCTCATGTATAGTAATATCTGTGTGTGACGGTTTATGAAATATATTAAATTCGTGTTTATTATTTACATTAGAGATAGTTAAGTCTAAAAAGTTGATTGATTTGTTTTCTTCTTTTTCTATGGTAAATTTAATGTTTGGGTGAATGTTATTTAAAAATATTAATGTTTGATTTAATTGCCGTTTGAACCTGTAAAACTTTTCTTGAATGTCATCTAATATTTATACCAATACAAAAAATTACTTTAATGTATTTTATTTTTTTTTGTTCTATTTCATCCAAAAGATCTCGGCTAAAAGAGGACCAGCGGTTTGGCCCATTATTAAACTAAATTTTAACCCTTTTAAAAATTTTTTTATTAAACCGAAAATAGTTTTTTCAAAATTTGGATAATAGGCTTATAATATATTTTTTTAAACCAAACATTATTTTTAACTAAAGTTAATCTTTCTAAGTAAAATCTTTTTTAGGGGAATTAGGAAAAAGTTAATAAATATCCTAAAATTTTTTTTTTGAATTATAGGGTAAAACTTTAAGGAAAAAATATCACGCACTTTTTTTAAAAAAAGTGTTTAGTTTATAAATTTTTTGCAAAAATTATTTAATTTAGATAATAATTTATTTTTTTTTTTCTTGGGAATCCACGAAGGGTTTATGCCTTTTTACCAACGTACCTGAAAAATTCTTAAAAGGGGAAAGGAGTTTTTAAAATTAGGGACTTAAATATTTAGAGATTTGAGGAGAAGGGAAAAACTTGCGGGAGAAATTTCCATAGTCTTTGAACCTTTAGGGATGAAGAAATTTAAGAAAGTGGGAAAATTCGGGCCTTTTTTACTGTTTAAAAGGAGCATAAAAGGACTACGTGTTGCTCTGTTATACCGGGAAAATTTTGCACCAAGTCCTCAAAAGGGTTGGGAAAAATACCTATGAAGATGTCGATCCCCCTCGGCGGGGGAAAAAAAGAGGAAGCTTTTAGCGGGGATCATTAAAAAGACGAACGCTCTTTTTTGTGGTAAAAGCGTGTTGGGGACGCTATTCCCCCCGACATAAGAACAATATTCTAAAGAGGGTCTGATTTGGAATACATACAGAGGTACATATGGGAAGAAGAAAATATTTTCTGGCTTGAAATAGGAACCCAAAGGTTTTTTTTAAGCTGCCGAGGCTATGGATTTAATGTGTTTGTATATGAGGTTTTTCTTAAAAGTAAGCCAACAAGACTAAACCTCTTTGTTCTGCAGAGTTTGGCCCTCATTTTAAACGGATGAGCATTTCGCGTCAGCGAACATGACTGTGTTTCGAGGCATTAAACTAACAAGTTTTTTGGCAAGTTTAAGGTTTTGTGAATGAGATGTTTGAATAAATTCCTTAGTTTTTTCTATTCCCAACCATTTTAAAGATTTCTGAGAGCGTTAAGTCTTTTTTTTTGCATTTTCTTGTATCATGTATTAAAGAATTTTTAGGTAATAGGCCTTTTCATATTAAACCCCACCGGCCATTTGAAACGGAATTGTTTCGTCTTTTTGACGGGTAATCAGAATTTTTCCCCCCAATTTAAATATTTACGGAAAAAATTTTTGGTGTTACTGATTTTAATTCGTTAACCCAAATTATAAATTTAAAAAAAGGTAGTTAAACATATTTTAAAAAAAGGAAAAAAAGTGAGCGATTGGAGGTTAATTTTACTTTTTTCTTACAAAAATATTTAATTTTTTTAAATTTAAAATTTACAATAATAAATTGATATTGTTTGTATTGTATTTAAAATTTTAGGTGTATCACTTTAATATCCATAAAACACCCCTTTTCTTCCTTTTCTTTGAATCATTAAAAAATCGTTTAAAAAAAACTATTTGCAATTAAGGCCTTTTTTTTTTTATTTTCTATTTCTTTTTTCAATAACTATACTTTCTTTAGTTTTTTTATTTTTTATGTTTTAACCCTTTTCATGCTTGTTTCAAAAACTACAAAAAAATGGGGATACGCGCATGCGCACAAAAAAATTTTTTGGGATAAAAAGGCCTATTAAATTTTTCCAGTTCTATAAAAAGCAAACGAACTTTAAAAGGTTATTTAAATCTTTTCAGCTTTACTTCATGAATTGCAACTAAATAGTTGCAAGTTACGTTATATTGTTGTTAATAGAAACGTTTGTAAATTGATTGCTAATATAAAGGTATAAAAACAAATTCATTTTTTTTACGAAAAAATAAAATTTTTTTAAAGAATTGAATAATAACGGGTAGACACATACTTTGGGATAAGTTTATATTTTTAATTTTTACAACAATATTTTTAATAATCTATTATCCTAGGAAATCATTAAAATCTGCAACTTTTAATGGTTTTTCTGGGAATAAAATTTGCAATTAAAAAAAATATTTGTGTTTACTTTATTAGAATTTTGTTATAAATACAAAAAAAATACTACTCTGAAACTTCGTGACTAGATTTTAGGGGAACCTATAGCTTTTTTATCTTCGAAAATTTCGAGAATTGGGGCTTTTTTGATGTAGCATGACTGTTAGTTGAACGACTTATAGGTAATTTAAAGAATAACCTTTTTTTATTCGACTTATATAAGATTTTATAATGCAAACATCGGAAAATATATTGACCTACAAAAATATTGGGACATTTCGCGAGACCTAGTCTCTCAACATGTCAAATTCATGATACTAGGTAATTTATAAATAACCGGATAATTTTGCACAGGTTTTTTCTTGATAAATTCTGAACTAGCAGAAAATCCCCCAAAAAACCCTTAAAATTCAAATACATATCTATTTTTCAGTGGTTAGTCTGCCACAATTTTTAAGATAAAAATAAAAAATAAAAACTTAACTGAAAATTAAATAATAATTATAATTAGAATTATTAGAATTTAATACAAATTGTAGAGATTAAAATTGCTTTTTTGACGTAATGCCATACATGACATTAATTTGTTGAAACTGGTATATTTATTGTTTTTAAAAAATAAAAAAGGGTGTTTTGTTAATTAATTTTTCCTGAAATTTCTTCAGCATTAGGTTAAGTAACCTGTGCTATTTCATTTAAATGACATTGATGCTCAAATTTTCTTTATTTAATACTATGTTATATATGAATATTTATTTTACGTTTTTTTACACAATTTTCTTTTGCTAAAATACCAGAAGCATTCTAGTTTATTATTAGTCTAGTAAATGGAGGGACAAAGCTGTAAATAAATCTGTACAGTTTTCCTTGTGGCGCAATTCTCAAGTCTTTGGGGATGCTTTCGAGCGAAAAAAGTTTATCAACATTAACAGCTGGGAAAGGGCTGAAAATGGCCCCTCAAGGCACGAAAAATGGGTTTGCCGCTAATGTCTGCCAAAATATGCGAAT
The DNA here is from genome assembly GCA_019359885.1 of Listronotus oregonensis. NCBI lineage: Eukaryota > Metazoa > Arthropoda > Insecta > Coleoptera > Curculionidae > Listronotus > Listronotus oregonensis. Next base: position 13,426 of record JAHBCN010015810.1, read on the forward strand.
TGGAGAATTTTTGTTATAACAAAAAATGAAGACCGCCTTGTAATCTACAAAAATAGTTCTTATAATTTTTTTCAAAAAATCGTTAGTTTTCGAGATAACAGGACCCAAAAGTTCCCTCATTTCAGCTGCCGCTCTACCGCTTGAATGCCGCTATCTTCATGGATTCACTTATAAGCGGGCGGACAAATTGTTCCATTACTCGGGCAATAATGTTCATTTTTAATCATTCCGTTCATCGGAATGGGAAAACCCGTACCTATCATTGCATATGAGTTTGGGTCCGTTCTGATTTTTCTAGAAAATTAAAAAAAAACGAGTATTTCATTAATTTATTGATATTTTTTGAAAAAATGGTTTGTTATTAAAATTTCTTTTTTATAATGAGACCTTAGCAAGTGTTGGATGATCCTAGAAAATTTCATTCACCATCTTTCTTGCGTTTTGATAAAAAATTGTTTTGTCCATCTGAATTTTTTAGCCGTTTTCGGAGTTCTAGAAAATCTGTATGGTAAGGATTTTTCGACGGCCGTTTTTGCGAAAAATATTGGTGTTGCGAAAAAAATGGTAAAGACCATTTTTGTAGATTTCGGGGTGGTCTTCATTTTTTGTCTGAACAAAAATTTTCTAATTCGCATATTTTTGTAGATATTTGTAGATTTTTGGGACTTTGGGAAGCCATTTTCAGCGGGTTCCCACGTCGGAATCGTGATAAAGTTTTCTCGCTCGAAAGCATCCGCAAAGATCTAAGCATTGCGCCACAAATGAAAACTGTACAGATTTATTCACAGCTTTGGGTACTTTCAGGTCTTCCGTTACTGGACTATTAATTGATTTCCTGAAGTTACTTTAGAATCAAGCAAAGGTAACCATGTGGTATTTCAATTAACTGAACTTGATGCTGTACAATTATTATCTTTATTTAATATTATTTATGCACTTTCTTTTTTTTTCTTCTGCTAAAATATTAGAAGCATTTCAGTTAATTAAGTGGCGGTTATCAAATGCATGTTGACATAATTTTAATTGTGGAGTTCTGTGTTTTTAATATATTTTTAATGTTCTTTTATGCGTTTGGCTAATCGTCTGGAAATTTTACCTATATAAAATGTATTACATTCACAAGGGATCTTATATAATCTTATTAATACAACAATACAGAACATATTTATCAATGGTTTCGATTGACCAGAAAAAGTAGGTATAAAAAAAAATCATAGAGTTGAAATATTACCGAGTGTGTATTTTTAAAAAAGATATTTCTTAAAATATCCCAAATATATTAAGTTTCATTAAAATTAAAAAAAATTTTAATATAATTCCTGATGCCTGTTAATCCGAGGTACTTACGTCTACCTATATCTCTAACAACAGGAAATGCTTCTGCGTTTTCGTAAGAAATCGTAGGCGTACTTCGACTTATACAATCGAGCGACACTGCGAAATATTTGCGATATTTTGCAATGTCCTAAAACGGAATTGTGTAATTATTAAATAATGCGAGACCTCTTTTCGTTTCTCGTTATGTGTGTAAGCAGTTTCCTTATCTCGGGTTTTAACTACACCATGTCTCGGGGATATTTTGTGCCGTAATTGTGACGTAAATTACGCTAAAATAGTAAATGTACAGTTTGAAAACAAAATAATTAGGGAAAATTATTATTGGGGTTTATATACTTTTCTTTTTTACTTATCTTTAGTCGTTCTTTATGGATAATAGAGAAAACAGGTAAATCTACCACTAGTCTAGTCAACAAGTTCAAAACGTTAATTTGAGATAAATTCCTAAAAATATGAGCGATGTTTATTAAATCAAATGAAATTTAAAAAATTTTTAAGGATTTTTTAGCACGTAAAAAATTGCAAAAGTTATTAACAAATTAAGTTAAAAAAAAGTTTTCGATTTTTGTTAATAACTCCAAAATTATTAATGATTAGAACATTTAAAAAAAAGCTCCTTAAAGAAGAGGAAATTTTCAATAAAAAAAGTCTTACCTTAAAATTTTATCCCCATTATTTTTATTTTATTGAACACTAAAAAAAGGGCTCCGCGGACTAACCCCCAAAGCAAACGCCAAAAAAAGAATTTTTTAAAATTAAATGTTAATTAAAAATTTTTTAAACAAAAGAAAAAATTTTTTTTATTTTCCCTAAAATTTTTAAAGAAACCCAAACCTTGACACATTTTTGACTATTTTAAAATAAAAGTTATTTAATCAAATAATTAAACTTAAAAAACCTTGTGCAAAAAAAAACAATTCTGCAGCCCCCTCTATTATGTGTCTATATACTTGCAATTTAATTTCACAAATCGTGATTGCGTCAATAAAGGTTTAAATTCCAAATCAATAGGCAATAATGCCAGTTCCTTATGTTAAGGTGGAAAATTCATTAAACTATTATTCTAGTACACGTTTCACAATCCTTGTAGCCCATTTCCTTGTTTTTGTTTAGATAAACGAAGAGGAGATACGATCTGATCTGTTAAGGAATATTTTAACATTTAACTTGTTAAATTATTGTTTTAATCGGATTATCTTTTAGCTATGGTATACGTTACGTGATTTCCTCCTTATTGATAATGATTATTAATTTTTTAAGATTTTGATCCTTTTTGATATTTGTGGTTTACGCAAAATATAATTAAAAGATTAATATTTTAGACGAATTAGCTTCCTGTTTGATTATACTGTGATCATATCAGGTTATATGGTAACCTAAATTGCTTGCTTGAGAGTTGGATGTGATTGGGGTTAATCAAAGTTCTTTTCCACAAGGCAACTGGCGGTCTCTTCTCCAATCTCGAATATACAGTGAGTGTCGCATACGATATCAGTAAAATGTCGCTTAAGAATTATGCTCATCGAAAATTTGGTTCTCAAATGTCATTCTCGACCCTTCGACATTTTTGCGAGTAGGTAGGACCCATCTAGAAATGTTGCTGTCCCGTAAAAATCTGCCAATCCTCATCCGTCACATATGAGCGGCCAAGATCTGCAAAACAAAGTGTCGTTTAATCTTGTGGAAGTTACTTTTGAGAAAAACCTCAACTGGCACAAGCATATTACATCCATACCCTCGCAGATTCAAAAAAGCTGGGATTCCTCCTTCGAGCCAGAGAGTATTTCTCTTCTTTCAATCTGTATACTCTGTATGTATCCCAAATCAGACCTTCTTTAGAATATTGTTCTCATGTCTAGGGAATGGCGTCCCCAACAACACTTAGCTTTCTGGACTCCATTTAAAGAAGAGCCGTTCGTCTTATTAATGATCCCACGCTTACAGAAAGGGTTCCTTTTCTTGCCCACCGTCGAGCAGTAGGGAATCTGTCGCTCTTCTATAGGTATTTTTACGGCTTCTGCTCAAAAAAGTTGGCCAGTATAATTCCTTCTCTGGCAGCTCCCAAGTAGAGCAACACGTAGTGCAACTTTTATGCATCCTTTTACGGTTCAGTTAGAGAGACCCGAACTTTCCGCTTTCTTCGTTTCCTTTTATCCTTAGAGTGTCAAGATTGGAACTGCTTGCCCGCAAAAAGTTTTTCCTTCTCCTTCCCAATCCCCAAATATTTAAGTCCCGTATGAACTCCCTCCCCACTACATTAAGACCCCCCACGATACGTTAGTACTTAGGCATCAGCTTTCGTGGACTGTCCCGAATAAAAAAAAAATTGTTGTTCGTGATTGTTGCAACTAACCTACCTTTTTTTAAAAATTGTCTTCTTTGATTCGTAAAGAATAATCGGTGAATATTTTTTTGAATTTTATCTTTGGACAGTCCACGAAGGATAAGGCCTAAGTACTAACGTACCGTGGGTGTCTTAAGGGGTGGTGGGAGGAGTTTTTAAGGGCTAAAATTTTACTGGAAAGAAAACTGCCAGATTCCCATCTGTACACTCTAGGGATGAAGGAACGACAGATCCCCTACAGCTCGACGATGGGCAAGAGGAGGAAACTTTTCTGTAAGCGTGGGATTAATGATAAGAGGAACAGCTCTTCCTTAAATGGAGTCCAGCATGCTAAGTGTTGTAGGAGGCGCCATTCCTCAGACATGAGAACATTATTCTTTTGTAGAACCTAGCCACTTCTTATTATATACACTAAAATCCCCGAGGACAATTACTTCAGCCACTGGAAACTGGGAAATCATAGTGGCGATCTTTATTAAAGGGAATCAAAAAACTCAGTGTGGGAATTTTTAGATGGGGACCGGTATATACAGCAGATGAACTTGGTAGAAGATCTGAAGGTAAGTTTAAGAAGAAGAATATAAGGTCTACCCGATTCGAGGTTAGACACTCTAGCACAAGCCAGGTCATTGCGAACGTAAGCACAAACGCTGCCATGGGGTAGAAAAGATAAAATGAGTTCATAACCTGGGAAAATGAGGTGGTTGGTTGGTGTTTTGGGACTTATTTGGGTTTCGGTAAGAGACAGTATGTGGGGTTTGGAAGATTAAAGAAAATGGTAAACAGAGTTTACGTTGGAGTTAAGCCCACATATATTTGTGAATGAGATCAGACTTTTCGATGGTAGCCCCCAAATGCATCCCTCGCCCGGAGGTCCCCGGGGGAGGGGGGATTTTACCCCACCGGAATTCCATATCCATTATTTTTTCAAATTTTATGATAGAGGGAAAGAAAAAGAAGAAAAAAAAAGGAAAATTGCCTTACCCGCCTAGAACTCAAAATGTCCTTAAGGACCTATAAGACTTCATGAGTTCTGTAAAGGGAGAATGGGGTGGTACCGGGTCAGGCGAGGAAAAGCTCCTCTACCACCTATCAATGATATAAAGTTTATTATATTAATTTAGGTTTATACACAATATTAAGAATATATATTAAAAATGATGACTGTATAAATGTTTGTATGCTAGTTATTTAATTTTTTATGGAGTTTTACATTACATTAAAAAAATCTTCTATATGGAGTAATACTGTTGTCTATAAATTATATAGGTAATCCACATCTTTTCGGTGTCTGTAAATATCAAGGAAAGAAAAAAGGTTTTCCCTTAAAAAAAATTTCAACCTTGACCAACTGTATTAGTTCATCTTTCTGAGCTTTACTACAATATTGTAGTCTTTCTTTTATAACATTTTGTTTATTTTTTTTTTTAAATGACACTTGATTTTGAAATACACAAACTCACAAAATCATCAGTAAACGATTGAAATTTTATAGGTTATGTTTACTGTTTGCTTTTTTAAAAGCTTTTTACCGTTTAATTTTTGGAAAGTTTCATTGACTAAGCTGCATTACACTCAAGAATGTGAAACAAATTCATTTGCGACATTTTGTCGACTGCGACATTTTTCAGTTGAGACTGAAGAATTGAAGATGTTGTAACAGAAATTTATCTACGGTCAGCCCAGGTGTCCCAGCCAAAAATCAGTTTAACACCTTATACTAGAGTAAACAAACGAAAAAGGCTTCTAGATGAGGTAGGTAGGATTTTTGTACATTTTTTAAAGAAAGGCCATGGAAAGGCGGCAAGGCAGAAAATAGAGGCAAAATTCTTCTTCTAACTTTATTGGATGAAGTCACCAACCAACACGTCACACCAACAATGGAAATTATTTAAAAGAATATAATAGATGAAATCATGACTCCATCAATAACGTATGTAAATCAGTTGGAAGATAGTTTAGACATCACCAGGTTTTTCAAGAGAATTTATGATTACTATGGCATCTTCCCCTTATTCAAATGGTTCTCAGCTTTTTTTCCTCCAACAATAACATAGGTCCACATGAAAAAGTGGTGTGTGTGCTGGGTATCAGACTAAGATTTTTTAGTTTATTATTTTCCGTTAAACACGAATTTAAAGTCAAAGTTGAGGATCAAAGAGCAAAAAATGGAGAAAAACCCAGAAACCTGCTACCACGGAATGTGTGGACTACGACTATATAAAAATAAAAAAATTCATACAACAAAAATAGAGCTTTATAAATTGTATTTATAAAAAGTTATATAAACATTTTTGATAAGATAAATAATAAAGGAGAAATAAACGAAAAAGTCATTTTGACAAAAAAATTCAGTCCAAAATACGAAAAAAAAATTATTAATGTGATTTTTAAGGTTTTTCTTATTGCAAATCATTTATTTCATTTATTTAAATCCCAAGTCACTTAAAATTTGCAGAAAAAATCCAATTATAAAAACAATTTCATTTTCAATTGTTTCTCCAAGGGTAAATCTTAAAAAAAACTTAAAATTCGGTTTTTTGATCATAACTCGAAAATGTTGCATTTAGACAAAAAAGTTATATAACTTAAATTTAAGGTCTTATAAAAATACATAGTTAACGTCATACAAAGTTTCGTGTATCTTTTATAGTTTTTAAGATATTGACGTTTTAAGTTTTTTAAAAAATTGTTATTATCTAAAAATTACGCCTTTCTTGATTTTTTTGCTGTTTGACCCCCAATTTCGACTTCAGATTCCTGTTCAGCGGAAAAAGTATGCAAGAAAATCTTAGTGCGACACCCAGCACACCCACTTTTTTGTGGACTCGCGTAATGAAACCTATACATACTCCAAGTACTGATCCATCATTGCAAAATACTTGTACTAAAAAAATTTTTTTTTCATTTAGATGTGTTAATACGCGAATCAATAATCCTTTAAACAAATAAATACATTTTTTCCACTTAGCTCAAAGTTATCATTATCCTTTCTTCACTAACGCATTCCCTCATATTTGCATTACTTTTAACAATTGCAAGTCCAATTCAATTTACAAGAATCTATGGAATTCTTTGTTCATTTTGTAGAACAAATGAAACAAACTTTATTTGTTATGTTTTCGATCCTTTATTCTCCATAAAAAGCAAAAGTACCACCGGTGATTAATATAGGTAAAAGTCACACAAAGCACCGGATGCACAGCTCATTGCTTTGCCGTATTCTCGGTTTTTCGTTTATGGACGACACTTCAAAATAATGATTCTTTTGGACCTTGATTGTGTAAGGCGCCTCGGGTGGTTTTAAAGTAGTCAGTGGCGTAGATTAGTTTAAAA
>JAHBCN010015811.1:0-20569 GCA_019359885.1 Listronotus oregonensis
AAATTCACAAAGTTTCCCCAAATAGCTGTGAAAAATTTAAAAAAAAAAAATTATATCAAGTGATTTGGGATACTCGTTTTAAAAATCGTTCATTTTACTACTGACTGACTGTTGTCCTCAGGTAGAATTTAGGGAAAGTTTTCGGTAAATTGCTTTAATGTACCTATATCGTTTTGAAGTTTCCCCGGAGTATATAAACTGAGGACTTAATCCCTTTACGACATGTTAACTGACGACCGTTTGAAACAGGGAATAATAATGCAACAGGTAAACTGAAGACCAAATTAAAGACGGTAACAATTACAAAATTCCCCAATTACTGCGGCCCATAATAAAAAAATTTAAAAACTTTAAAATTGTTTAAAACTTCTACGTAGGGATGATTTAGAAAATTTTAAAAAAGCCCTTAGTTCTGGTCAGTCATGGTTAGTTCTGGTTAGTTAAATAGGCTTTATGATGAGAAATAGCAAAATTTAAAAAAAAATAAATACAAAAGAGCAAATTTTTTAAAAAATTTTTCAAAAGAATATGAAGACAAAGATTATCAATTTTTTGCATAATATACATATTAGTAAAGAAAAATTATTTATTTTGGTTTAAAAGGTTAAAAAAAAACATTTTTAGCTCTCTAAAGGGGGGAAATCTTTTTTTAAAAGTGAAAAAAAAAAAAATTTTTAAAAAAATTGGATTTTTTTTTTTTTCGACATAAAAACCTAAAAAACTATTCTTGTAGTTTTCATAAGAAAAAACCCATAGGAAGGTAAATCCCCCCTTTGAGAAAAAAAAAAACCTATTTATTAAAAATTGGGGGTTACGTAAAAAATTAAAAAGAAAAACATCCTTAATGAACCTTTAGTAGATCAGCAGAAAGTTTATTAAACTTCACCCCTAAAATTTTGGGCAAAAAATTTTTTTTTAAAACCTTAAAATAGATGAAAAAGAAAAAAAAATTTGTAATTATTATTTTATAAAGGTTATGATAACTTCCTCAGTCTCCTCTATCTCATTTAATATTTTTTGGGTTTAAAACCCCGGCTCCCGATAAGATTAAAACCAAGGTTTACCCCCCTTAAAATCCTCTTTATTACAATAATACTTTTTTACTATAATATGATAAAAAAAAGATAACTAATCTTTTGTTTATATTCATCAATAACTACTTATTCCGCTCTTCGGGAATTGTCAACTAAATAATGATAATATTTGAAAATTTAAAAACATAAAAAACCCCCCCAAAAAATAAAAAAGTTGAAGGTCCGGCTTTACCATGGTATTATTTTTTGGGGTCGCTGAATCCGGACCGGGGGTCATTTTCCCCCCCATTAGGTCAGGGTCAAGGGCTTTTAAAGGGGTCAATCTGCAAAATTAATCGCAACCAAGTGTGTATACTTATGGTGTTGATGGTCGCTGAATAAAATAGGGTCAGATTGACCCCATCAAATTTGGTAACGGTTTGACCAAAAAACCCCTTGACCCTAACCTGATGGGGTCAAACTGACCTTAATTCGGATTCAGCGACCCCAAAAACATATACCATGGTCAAGTTCCAGGGGGAAACCCATTTAATATATGCGCAAGTGTTGCATAAATAATTTGCATTATTTTGGCATTAATATGCATTACTCGCATTATTTTGGCATTAATATGCATTACTCGCATTATTTTGGCATTAACATGCATTGCTTGCATTTTTTCGGCATTAATATGCATTACCCGCATTATTTTTGAAATTAATATGCACTACTCTGCATTGTTTTGAATTATCCCTTTACCGTTTCCAATTCTTTCCTTCGACATTGAAAGATAAAGTGGTGAATTAATATGCATTATTTTGTCATTAATATACATTACTTGCATTATTTTGAAATTAATATGCATTACTCGCATTACTTTGGCATTAACATGCATTGCTTGCATTTTTTCGGCATTAATATGCATAACTCGCATTATTTTGACATTAATATGCATCGCTAGCATTTTTTCGGCATTAATATGCATTACTTGCATTATTTTGTCATTACTATGCATTACTCGCATTATTTTGGCATTAATATGCACTACTGGCATTATTTTAGCATTCTATACATTACTCGCATTATTTTGAAATTAATATTATGCATTTGGTACTATCATTACTTTGGCATTATTATGCATTACTCGCATTATTTTGGCATTAATCTGCATTATAAAAAAATTTTTTTTTCATTAATATGTATTACTGCATTATTTGCATATTTATTAAATAATGCGCAATATATTTCACAAAACGAAGTAAGTTCCCTCGGAAAAATCTTTCGGAGCTTTACTTTTTTGTGTGGGGGTGTGTAATGATTACCGTAGTTTTTAATGACGCTTTAACATGCTTAAATAACGAGCGAATTTTTGGGGGGTTCTCTTTGCCAAACTGTAAAAACCCCAAATCAAAGCTTTTCCAAAATTTAAGTTCGAATTTTATGGGGGACATTGTATCATAAAATTTTTTAAAAAAAAAAAAAAAAACAAAATAAGTATTTTAATTGTCGTTTTTTAAAAGAAATATTTTATTTGCTTTTTCTTTTATTACTTTACAACCGCGTTTATAACTTTCTATTTGCTTCGACTTCTTGAATATCTGCCCCGATTATAAAAAGTCGTCGCCCCTATTTGAGAAGTTTAGTGGGGTGTTCCTGTCAGCTGCTCCCTTTTATTACTTAAGGCCTAGCAGATGTATTGTATGCCCAACAACCACCATCGTCGACTTTATTTTTTACTAAGACCCCAATAAAAATTTACCTGCTTATCTAGAATCTTTATTAACCCATTTTACGTGTTTTTTTCAATATGTCATAATCAAAAACCAATAAACAGTGTAAAACAGAAAAGTAAAATTTTCGAAATGACCAGGAAACAAAATAAGTATTTTTTAATTCTTTTCATATAGGTACTTTTTTCACTTATTCTTGGTAACCGATTAAAACCGCAAATCCTGAAAATGACAACTTTAATCAAACTTAAAGCTATTAAACGTTAGAATTACACCCATCTGTCAACAAAATAAAAGTAGTGATTAAAATTTACGCTGTTTTAAGAAAATATTACACGCAACAGGTTATGACAGACAACAAACGCTTAATTAGGTGGAAAAATCTCCGCAAAGCTAACAGCTTTTTACTAAAACCGCAAAAGTAGTGTCCTTGATTAGGATAAAAATACATTTTCTGGATTTCGTTTAAAACATAGATCAAACTGTTAGAAACCGGGTTTTCGGTAAATAAAAATATAATTATAATATAATAATAATTGAACCAATTTGTTTTAAATTTATTTAAATCTACAATTTTATTGTATCTACGACTATTAGAGGGCGTCCATTACGTGAGGTGATTTTGGCGATTTTTTGACTCCCCTTTCCCCTTGGTCATGTCATAAGATTTGGCCGATTCCCCCCTCCTAATCTCACGTTAATACCTTAATCTGTGGTTGATTGGGTTAATTTTTTTTTCAAATAATTTGCTTAATTATTTTCATTTAAGACTAGTTAAGACTAAGGCTAGCATTTAAAACTACTCAGAAGCTAGTCAATAATTACAGTAAGAAATTATTATTATGTAAGATTACTTATTATAGTAGCTTTTGTAGAATTAGCTTCATTTTAGAAAGAAACTGTTTAACCCAATTTAACCCAGTTTTCTCGCTTTTAGACTTTCGTGGGAAAATTACGTGATATATGCCGAGACTCCCCCTCTCCCCTCGTGAGATTAGGTGAGATTCGACTCGACCTCCTTCCCCCCCACACAAAAATATCTCCTTCTTCTATTAAGTCACGTATTAATAAACTCCCTCTTACTACGTGTAAGACACCCAGGGTACAGTGACGGCCATTAAATCTTGGGCAAAAAATTTGTCAAATTTTGACTTTTCTGCCAATTTTTTTCGCTTTTTTTTACCTTGTTTTTACTTTTAATTACTACAAATAAAGCAAAAGGTAAAAAAAAATTTTTATTTTATAAAAAGTAACAAATTAATAAATTCATTAACAATTTAATAAATTTAAACAAACTTAAATATCCTTCCAAACAAATGTAATTTTTTTTTTGCGGTCCGTTTTTTTTAAGACAGAGTTTAGCCTTCCAGACATCGAATGGACCAAACCGTAGTCCGGCTTTCCTCGTAACTCATTTCACGCCTCTTAAATTTTATCCTCAAGTTCGTTTACATTTTGGGCCCCAAAACTTATTTTCTCTTTTTTTTTTTTTAACTAAAAACCCCCCCAAACATTTTCCATAACATTTAAATCCGGACTACGTGCGGGCGACAATTAAACTCTGATACGCTGCTTTTCCCCCCCCATTCATCTTTTTCCCCGGGTCGTATGAACGGGATACTTATCTTGAAAAAAGATAAAATTTCTCCCCGGAAATCAATCCAGTACAGAAGAAAGCATGATATTCTGTAGTAGATCTATATATACTTCCACATTGAACCTTCCTTCGATAAAATAACATTACCAAGTCCTTGTGCACTCAGTCACTCCCAAAAATTTACCGAAAATCGCCCACTACTTTTGTCCTTTTGGATATATTTTTCATCAAATCGTGTTCTTTGAGGCCTGTATATCTTAAGTATCCCATTGTAGCACGACTGAAACACTTTTTTATCGGTAAATATTATATTTTCCCAAAAATTCGGAGGTTCCAAGTAAAATTGAGCAGATCCAATGCGTTGTTCTTTATTTGCATTTGTTAAAAACGGTTTTAAGGCTGCCGGGTGGCAGCGCAATTCGGATATTTGCTTTATTTTTCACCGTGCCGTTCTAACCGATGCTTGGAAATTGCTTTCCATTTTTAGTGTAACTACAGATTTAAATGGTTAGTTTTTTAAAACATTAACTAAATTATTGTCTTGTTCTTGATTCGATAGTTTGGGGTAACCACTTCCAGCTCTTCTCTCAAAGGAGTGTGTTTTCTGCCATTTTTTTTTTAACAAAATGAATAGTATTCTTTGGGAGGTTAAGCTCACATCCCTTTTTGGCCCACCTCTCTGCTCAATATAATGAATAGTTAATACTTTTTACCCCAAAGTTAAGTTTGGCATTTAAAAAAATATTTTTAGAGACTGACAACGGACATCTGTTTCTTTATTAGGTTTTTCAACAGGTATTTATATTCAGTAGAAGGTGGCATAAGCCTATTTTACGAAAGGGAAAAAAGAATTGCCCAAGATTTAATGGCCGTTACTGTACGTTAGTACTTAGGCCTTTAGCCTTCATGAACTGTCTCAAGATTAAAAAAAAATAATAAAAGTATTATTACAACAAGCCATTGGTAACTGGTGGAATCTGAGAGCCTTGTAAGTAGCTGGAGTATATGTAGTCTGTGAGTACGACATATAACTCCCAGATTTTAATAAAATAAAGCAATGCCTTCAACATGATAATCAAAAAGTATGGCCTTTAATAATAGATGTATAGTTGCAATTTTTATCGATTTAGCCGTGCGTCTTTCACTTTCTCAACATTCACTTAACCCAGAAAGCTAGGATGGGGCTTATTAATATTGATAATATCTTGGATATTATCATTACTAATATTGTGATATTACGTTTTTTATTATACTGATTAAAAAATTAAAAAATGTCTTGACATGGCAATGCATTATCAGTTTTCCTAAATAAAAACATACTTGTTTATTACTACAATGACATTAATATCAATATGGTTTTACAAAAAATACTTAGGCCCGGTTGTACAAACAATAGTTCAACAGAAGTTTTCTTGAACTGCAGTTCACTGTTGAACCCAGTTCAGAATTTTAAGTGTTGTACCACTGCAGGTTTACCTGAACTATCAGTTGCAAAGCCCACAAAGAAAAGAAGAAAAAAATTGCCACAACTTAACCTAATCAAGGATTTTGATTTTATTAAAAAAAAAAACAACTTAATAATAATTATGAGTATGTATTTGTATTGTATTTGTTTTTTTGTTTAATTTTACATTTTTTTGAATCACTACTGACAAAGTAAATCACAGATGCTAAATAGCTACATATTGTTAAAAAAAATAAATTCTTTTTTGTTTCCTGTAATTTTCTGCATCTGCCCCTCCAGGAGATTGAACTTTAGGTATTATGCGTGCCATCCATTGCTCCAATGCATAAAATCCTCGCCTCACAATGGTAATTTCAGATTCAGTTCTTAGCATTTTTATCAATTTTAGCCCCAATTCAGTAACTGATTCTTAAACCATAGATATTTTTCATCTTGCCGTTGAGTTGTCCATACCTCCAAAATCTCAAACAACTTGTAAAAACCTCCCAGTGGCTAGAAATCGTAAAGCAATGCATACCATTTCAGTAGGAATTAGTGCATGGTTTCTAAAAAAAATAAATAGAACATTTAAACTTAAAATTAAATGTAATTAAACAATATAAATCTTACTTATCTGTAACAGATGAAATTTGTTTAAAAATTTCATCTATATTAAATCTCACAGCTTTTTTTTTATCTAAATCTGGCCTTAAATTATTTGTCATTCCAAATATTTAAATGATCTGGTCTATTTCTGTATATTTATGGGGCTCGAGAGTGTGCAACATTAATAAGTTATTCTACAAAATCCTTGTCGTCTGTCATATCTTTTCATACAAGATCAATTTTTAATTATAAAAACCGAATAGGTATCAACTTTAAAAATATAACAACAAAATATTTAAAACACAAGGTAATCTGTCAGAAGAGTGAGGTTAAAAATTTCTAAAAGGAGTTGAACTCATCTTGAACGACCAAATTCGGACGTTCAAGATCAACCACAGTTCACCGTCTGAACCGGCTTGGTACAACGATTTTTTTCCGTTGAACCGATGATCAGCGTGAACTTCGGTTGAACGTCCATTGTACAACCGGGCCTTAGATATTAATTGTACTACCGAAAGTACCATGTAATTTATTTATTTTGAATAGTAAGGCGTTATTTTCTAATATTATGAACGTCAAAATAACATCTACTTATACAGGATAATTAAGAATTTATCTTTTATTCATCCTATTGCGATGAAAAGACCACAAAACATCACAAGAAAAAAATGTGCGTCGTTTAAGTTTCTGTGTCCATGATGCTTTTAGAAAACTGTGTCTATAAGATTTTTGTACGAGTTGTTTTAATGAGGTAATAGATATTAACACTACAAGTACGTTTAAAAACCTGATTACAATGACTGTAAGATAAGAATGGGGAGCTGTAGACCAATAACACTAGTGTTGTTGTCATGTTTTAACGCACGTGTGACGCACAAGGTTTTATCTGCAACCAACAAATCTATTTAAAAATAATGATAAGCAATTTCGAAAGTCTTCTTTCAGAACTAAAAGTTGCCGCAGAACATGTCACGGAATCATTACTGCCGGAAAAGTCGCGACGAAAATATGAGAAAATATACAACCAGTTTTTGACATAGTGTGATGGCAAAAGGAGTGCGGGCCAAAACAGTCAACAGCCCAATTTACTACAGTTAGATAGATATATTATCATCATCAGCAGCAGCAGATATTGTTTTAAAAAATGTAAAAAATGTGTTATTAATATTTATAATAATTAGTAGTTAGAATTTGTACCAAAAATTAATACATTTTAGATATTTGTAGTCGTTTTTCATTACTATAAAAACTAGTTTTGTTATAGATTTTTAACTAAACGGTTGTAGATAAAAAAACAAATATGTATGTCATGTATAAGTGGGTTTGTGCGAATGCCTGTTTTCGAAAAAAAATATAAATATTATCTTTAGATGTTGTTTCAGGATGTCTATACGTAAATTTTCGTGGATGTCCCAGTTCTTTACGGACAGGGGTGTATGGCATAGATGTCTGAGCATTAAATTTCAAAATATGGGACTTATTAAAACTATCTACAAAATCATGCCATATGGTAACAGTTATTTATATATTATAAGTTTATTAAAAAGCGGTCAATTTGCTGATTAACTGAAGGCCGATAGAAAAAAAAACTACGGTTTCGGGGGCTAAAAAACGTCAAAATCTATGTGTCGCACTTGCAGATCCCTTAACTTTTTGATATTTTTCATTTTTCTGGATATTTCAATTTGTTGAAGACTGAAAGGTGACAAAAAACAGAAAGAAAAAATACTTCGGAAACCGTATAATAAATATAAAGAGCAGACAATTTCTTTATTGGGCGGTAGCTATGAATTTTTTTCTTGCACGTGCATAATGCATAAAGGGGTGAGTTAACCCTTAACTTAGGGGGATGTTAAGCTGTCGGAACAATAAATCTTGCTTTTTGCACAAGTTTATGATCGGACAAAAATTTTAAGCACTTATATGTAGCATTTTATTAATTTCAGTCAAAGTAACAGGTGTTTGAAAAACTGGCAAATTTTGCGACCCCTTTTGTCAAACATAACTTCAAATAAACTGCTTTTCCTTGCCAGTTTATAAGTACTGTTTATAACAAGATGTGCGTGAAATGACTTGTTAGCTTTTAGTACAGGATCCGAATTAGTGGCGACCTCTACCCATCTGTCAACCGGAAGAAAACTATTTTTTTATCAAATATACTATGTAAACAATATTATTGCAAATAAATTGCTTAAAAAATTATGATCAAGGGTATGATTATTTTTTAAAAAAAATTGATACTTCTGTATAATGTCAATCATGACAGTACTAATATAGCTCTAATTCTTTTTTCTGCAATTTCATTTAAAAAAAAACTAATTTCTTTAATTTAAAAATGTGCCAAGGCTTTATTCATGAAATTGAAGAAAAAAAAATGTAGTTGCATAGTAGTACCGTCAACCGGTTTACATACGTACATTTATTTGTTTACATACTATATCTGATAAAAATTAATTTTTATTCAGTTGGCAGATGAGTAAAGGCCCGTTTCTAATGCGGATCTTAGATTTTGTAAGGGTAAATTTTAATTTTGGATTTTATAAACTAGGCCCGAAGTTGATTTAAATGATATTATCTTTGCCTGAGCTAAAAAACAAGTATTCACGGCGTATAAAGCAATATTTGAGTTGCTATTTTAGGAACATCGGCTGTGAAGAAGGTGTAAAGGAGGTAGCTAAGAATTATACCTTGAGGTATATACAAGGTTATGGTGGAACCCCTGCGAGCTATTATCTACGTTAAGCAATTACTGCTGGTCTCTAAAAATTCTTCTAACCACAAAATTTGAAATTTCTTGTGTATTACTTAGTTTACTATTTAAATAAAATTATTATTACAATAACCGATTTACTTAACACACTTTTTTCTTACTTGTTCCTTTAAAAAATAAACCAAATTATATAAATTATATTATTTGGTTTATTTCACTTGACACCAACACTTGGGGTGCCTTAGAAATGGTCCACAGTGGAATGAAATCTTATACATACATTTCATTTCTAAATTATAGAAATACATAAATAGGAGTACATCATGTAAATGATGTAACAATGTAATTTAGAAATACCTATCTGGGCACATCGAGCAGGTATACGGAGCAATTATAACCTAACTGAGCAGAGCAGATAAATAATTACAACATAATATTAGCGGTGGCCATTGACCATCTATATCTGATATTAAGCAATTATAATAAAACTAAATGATTTTAAAATAATAGTTATGTAAAAAAACATACAAATAATTATCAAATTTTAGTACAAACTCACTTATAAGACTTTTTTGTGTTATTATATCGTGAAATAATTTGCAACCAATTTAACATAATCAAGTTTGCTTAATTTATTATTTATATAATCTCGTGTTTGGCTAGCGAAAAATTCTTGCTTATTTTTTTTGCTGTATTAAGTCTATGGAGTGTATTTATACTATTGCAATCGAGATTGCAATTAATATAAATTTCAGTTCAATCCAAAATTTATATTTTTTACAAGCGCGTTTGTTCTGCTTAGCTTTAGTTAGTTTTAAGAATTAAATACTTAAATTTTAGCGATACCTCAAATTGGAAATTTCAACAGTATTTACTAGTGAAGATGGACCAATAAATTGTGGCGCGTACCTATTAGGAATATTATTTATAATGTTCCTATTTTACCTCAGGGTTTGTGCCAAGACACACACACAAGTCATGGTACCAAAAAGGTGTCATAAAATAGACCGTAATATTCTATGCCCAGACAGGATACACCGGTAATTTATACGCTAATCTAAGAATTATTCTAAACAAAAAAACCTACCATGAATGCCGAACAGTTCCGAAAAATCGCAGGTCGTCGTCGTGGCCTGGGCGTGGAAATTAAATCCTGCATCCCTCTCGTATCTAAGTTGGCCATTTAATTCCCTTTCGACCCCCTGAGAAAGCAATGCGTTAAACAACCCTTCCGTGTAGCCCGTAGCCATTCAGAACTGGAATCGCCAAATCCCTTTTTAATAACTCTTACTGCAGTCAATACGATGAATTTACTACATCAAAATCGATCAACGCGGGCTTAGACGGTGCTTTGGCTGTGTTCATTAGTCCATTTATTTATTAGCTGAAAGGGCTTTTTACATGACGCAATCGGTAACTAGATGGGATAAATATTTTAGTTTGCGTGCACTAGTCAACATAGCAAGGATATTGAAGTTGTGTATTTCGACGAGGGGTCTCTCACTGTCTGTAATATGTGTACACATTTTATTTAAAGCAATGCAGAGTGTCTCGCAGTGTGTCGCAATGTCTTGCAATGCGTTGCAGTTTCTCGCAGTGTCTTGCAGTGCCTCACAGGGTCTTGCAATACTTCGCAGCATTTTTTAAAACACTGCACAATACGTGTACAAAAAATGATAAGAGAAAGGCCCCTCGTATTTCGCTGTTGGGATGAAAATGTTTAATATTTCACTTGCTGATAATTCTTATCGAAACCAATGCGTTTACTCCAAAAAAAATTCTGTAAAGTAATAGGTTTAGAAGCTGCAACGTTTGTTCGCCAATTGTTTTACTTTACATAAATATGAAAGACCTTAATTGAATTTAGATCGTAACTACTCGCCTTAACTATGGCATTTTACGCACCGTAGTAAGAAAATTTTTAACAATCAGGGAAATAGAAGGCAACGAAAAGGGGATGAGACCGCGAGACAGGGATCATCCACAACATACTTTGGACCAAGAGAACCTGCCCTTGGAGTGACCAAAACCACAGCACGAGGGCAAACTAGGGAATATATCCGAAACAAACACGGGGAATACTGGTTCAACATCAGTAGAATACAACATGAAAAAGGCTTCATAAAGGGCTAATCCAAAAGAACGAAGGAAGAATTACTCAGGCAAAATAGGAAAAGACTTTGCATAACAGTAGGGCTGCTAATAGCGCACGATGACCTTAGAGGACACCTTCACAAGATAGGCTTATACAATGGGAACTCAAAATGCAGAATGTGGGATGAGGGGGAACAAACAGCCTACCACATCCTGTGCGAATGTGAAGCGTTGAATCATAAAAGGCATTATTTGGTGGGGCCTTAACCGTCCGGGGTTATCCAGCTTTAGAGGAACGAGACTAGTGAGAGGATTGGTATAAAAATTGGGAGATTAGGCACAAAAAGCCCAGAAGGCTGTGCCGCTTCCTGTAGTAAATTAAAGACAGCTTCCAGAAAGGAAAAAAAAAACTAATCATAAAATTAATAAAAACTAAAATAAAGCAGTATCTAAATTCACATATGGCACCTCCACTCAAATAGTTTCATAGCGAAGAATATATGAAGAAAAAACCTAACCCTAACACCTTTTGTGTTTTAAATCAAACCATCAAAATGGGCACAAGTATTTCAGCAATTTTCAAAGGTTTTTGAAGAACTACAAACTAGTGTATTATTCTGAAAATACAAAAAATAATTGAATTGTAACTTCTGTTTTTCCGGTTTTGTCCATTGCCACTTTATTTCTAAAGTTCCAGACTAAGGGACCTGCTACCTGCAGAAGTCTTGCCCTGCAAACCTTTGAGTTTTTTAGTAATAAAGTGCCCCTTAAAATACTTTAATCCTTGGGCTTTAAACCTTCGTTTACTGTCCCAAGTTAAAACTGGATCGACTGCACAATGTGGTATGTTTGAGATGCTGCAACAAGAATGTTACCGTAAGAATATAGCATTTTGGCTTTGCCAACAATTTCCGTTGATGGACTGATCAGATTCTAAAATATAGGATATCTATAGCACGGTTTAAAAAAAAAGTAAAAATGCGAAGTAGGTACGATTCAGTGTTATACTGAACAATTTAAACCATCAATTTCTGCTTAGGGACATTGTGGGTTGGATTTAATACCTATTTTATGTAGATAGACAAAAAATATTCATGGTTTCATATTTCTGGAAGTAACTCACTATTTAGTAGTGTTTAACTTGAGGTCAATATTTTTAAATTATCAAGCTTTACAATTAGCTGAGCTACTTTTTGGTCTAACCTAGGCATTCAAAATCTTGAGAAAATAACCCCAAAATCATATAAAAATGTAACAAAGCAGATTTTCGTTTTGGTAAACCTAAATGAAAACAACCTCCAAATAATTCAGCTCTATTGTAGTCTTAAAAATCACTGTAAAGGAGATTTCAAATCCCGAGAAAAAATATCTTTAATATTAATTTACGAAAGCCCAAGATCCATTCCCTGAATCAAATGATTCACTGTTTTTCTGGCTGACATTTTCTAACAGTTCAATTTCAGAGAAAACATGAGTAGCAAGATCGGCAACATTAAAAAAAGTTAACAATATATCCATTCTCAAAGCCAATATGTTCTTTTCTTAAATTTTTAGCTTCGGAATTATTTGTGTTTAATAATTTCAGTAATCTCAAAAAATAAAGACGATTTGTCAACACTGTCCCTGTATTATGACAGGTTCTTAAGGGCAACTGCCCTCATTAAAAATTACTACGAAACTCTTACCAGGATAGAAGATCGCAATTAAAGAAGACTTGAAGAGAAATTTTAGTTTGTCTTTTTACTACATAAATTACAAAAATATACAAAAAGTCAATACTCACAGCGCATAGACTTTTATTCTAAAAGAAATATCTTGTCAATGTCCTAAATACATTTGGCGCAAAAACCTATTTATACCAAAGTAACTACCTGTTCAATATTAAGATCTCACTGATTTATTGTTAAGCGATGATTTTTTAATTAAAACAGGCTAAAATAGGCTTTTAAGATTGTCAAAGAACAGGTGAAGGAAAAAACTTGTTCTGAAGGGATAACTAATCGAACAGTGCATTATTATTAATAAGAATAAATACCATTTAAAGTTTTTAGCAAAATTTATTTATAAACTTAAACTAGGGCTGCCATCCGTTGGGGATTCCCCGGATTTATCCCAGTTTAAAGAGCACTGGCAAGAGGTTTTAAAAAAGTGTCTGGGTGAAACCAGAACACTTTTTGTATCCAGATTATACCCGTCAAAAAAAGGTATTTTCGCAAGAACTAGAAAGAAATACCAAAATATGCAATATCTGCATGTTTCGGTGCTTGGACAGCGTTGACGGAACGGGGAGGCGTTAAACATCTAAAAACCGGCACCCATGGTACCTAGTACTCAGGCAACATATAAGCCTTCGTGGGCTGTCATAAAGAATAAAAAAAAGTAAAAATAAATTGAGATCGTTAAAATTATAACTTATAAGTTACCTACTCTTAATTTATGATTAACAAATGGTTTAGGGTTTTAAGTAGCTAGGGCTGGGCAATGATAGGTAACTAAACGACTTATATGTTGATACTATGTAGTATATCTCATAGAATCTAAAATTAAAACTATAATTTGAGTTTAATTTGATGCCAAAAGAAATCATGTTTAATACCAAATTACCTCGGAAAGAAAAGAGTCTTATCATTTTATTGGTAAGTACAGTTCTGTTGATAAAAGTGTTGTACAGCTATTTTAGGCTAGTGTAAATCAGGGTTTTATAAATGTCTTTAAATTTGTCACTGACATTGATTAGTCGGTTTTTGACAAGAAAAGTTTTTGATTTTTTATTGGAACAATATGCCACAACTTAATTCTATTCAAAGAGCTCAAGTATTGCCAATAGATGGCTACCGATTTGAGATGTGCATATTATGAATACCAGTCAAAATACAGTGTAAAAAATAAAACGTCGATGGGAAATTGAAGGAACGCTGGAGAAAAAGAAACCAACAAGCAGACAAGGTATTTACAAGCCATCCATTTCAAGTTGCTCTAAATGCTATAAAGACGAATTTTACGGTCTGACCAACGGCTCTTGGAGGATTAAAAACTCACATCTTAAAAACTATGTTGCTGCAAAGAAATTAGTCCTAAGTAATGAACATAAACAGGGCAGAATAATTTTTGCCCTCAACAATATTCTAAAGGAAAATTGGGATAATGTCGAGGATAATGTGTTGTTCACTGATGAAAAAGTGTTCCAATCAACTTCCAACAGACATAATAAAGTATACAGACCAAATAAAACTAGATACAATAAAGAATATATTAACAATTCTGATCGATCTGGAAGATTTTCGGTAAATGTGTGGGCGTGGTTAAGTAGACATGGACTGGGGGAGTGTTAGATTTTAAATGAAAGATTTAACGCAATCACATATAAAAATACTTTGGAAAATGTGATGTTGCCTAGTGTTAGACATAGGCGTGCGCACAGTGGGTGCCGTGGGTGCCGTGGCACCCCCACTAGTCGGAAAAAGATTACTGTATTTAAAATATGAAAATTATTATTTGATAAGGTTTGATTTAAAAATTACAATCCTTAGATTCAAATGTATGCAATTTTTGTCGCTCCGAGGTCATAACGAACAGGAAGAAAGTGACGAAAAAGGTCTCTTTTTTAGAAATTGTACAACTTTTAAAAAAGTATCACGAAAATTTTAAAAGTTATACAGAAAACGCACCGAAAAACTGTAATTATTTGAGTAACCGCATACAAAATGACATAATTCATTCTTTGAAAAATGTTATTTTACAACAGGTAAAAAGTGAGCTTAGGGAGCAAACTATTTCGATCATTGCAGATGAAACTTTAGATGTCAGCCACCATGAACAAATTTCCATAGTTTTTCGCTATATTCCGTATGAAAGTGTTCTACCAGTAGAACGGATGCTAAAACTATATTTGAGACCATTGATAGTAGTATTAAAGAAATTAAAATTGCATGGGAAAATGTCGAAGCTGTTTATTTTGATGGAGCTTCGACAATGTCAGGTATATTGACTGGAGTGCAAAGTCGGTGCAAAGAGATGAACAAATCCCTACTTTATGTACACTGCTATGCTCATTGCCTTAATTTATCCCTTGTATCTGCTTGCACAAATCATGTAGAAAACCCAAAAATTTTTGATTTTTTTGGTATAATTCAATTAATTTACAATTATATTGAAGGAAGTCCTAAAAGTCATTCCATATTTGAACAAATCATACAATTAAAGGATTCTAAATGAAAAACATTAAAATCATTATCGGAGACTCGCTGGGCTCGTCGGGCAGAAGCCATCTCCGCAGTACAAGAACAACTAATTGAAGTTATAAAAGCCATCAAGGAATCAGTTGAAAATGCAACTGATGCAAAATCTAAAGCTACCGGCAGAGGTATTTTAAATCAAATTAGGTCCTTTGATTTTATAATTAGTTTTGGAGATAATGGACACGATTTTACAACTTGTTGTCATTGTTAGTAAAACACTTCAGTCACCGAAAATTGACCTATGCGAAGCTGTTGAAAAAATAAAAAATTTAGGACTGGCATTGCAAGAATTGGGAAATGATGTCAAAGAATTTGATAATATTTATAATAAAGCAAAAAATCAGTGCGATCAACTATCTATCGACATTCCTAATATAAGAAAACGCAAAATTAATACAAAACTAGGAACTAATTTAACTTCATTCGAAGCCAAAGATAAAAAAGACGAAATTATTTTTTTTGTTTTTTACCCTGTGATAGATAAAATGGTGCAAGCATTAAACGATAGATTTAGCCAAGAAACAAGAAGTATTATTTATAGCGTAGGCAAAGCTTTGCGAATAGGTTTAGGGCATGATGAACTCACACGAAGTTATTTTGAAATTCTGTCGAGTCATTTTAAGTTGAATGCTTCTGAATTAGCAGCCGAAATAAGAATGCTGAAACTAAAAAAAGGTCAAAATCTACCATCAAACTGTTTAGGTTGGCTACAGTGGCTTTCTACATTTGATAAAAGTACAACGTACATAAATTTTAAAAAACTTTGTAAAAAATTTGCAACAATTCCTGTTACGAGTTGTACGTGCGAACGCACCTTCTCGAAAATGAGTATGGTAAAATCAAAATTAAGAACCACAATGCGCCAAGAACGTTTAGAAAATCTCCTGGTTCCATTTGTGGAACAGGAATTAGCCGCATATATTGATATAAGTACTGTGATAAACGAATTAAAAAAATTGTACCTTATGAAAAAAGAATGATTTTATAATAAATAATGTATTATGTACTCGGTTTGCTATTATTTCATAAATGTTTACGAAACATTCCTAAGAATTTATTCTTATTAATTTATTATTAATTAATTTTATTAATAACAATGTATTAATATCGATATATTGTTATTCATAATTTTATTCACTTCATTATTATTATTATTATTACTATTATCTCGGCACCCACACCAGCTTTACCCTGCGCACGCCTATGGTGTTAGACATCATTTCCCCGAAAACAATTTCATACTGCAGCAAGATAATTGTCCAGTCCATAATGCCCAAATAATAAAAGAGTGGTTTGCAACAAACAATGTTGAAACTATGGTGTGGCCTGCAAAATGTCCTGATGTCAATATAATTGAAAATGTGTGGGGCATGATGACTAAAAAAATATACGATATAAATTTTAGACCACAAAATAGAGACACGTTGATAAATTTGATTGAACAAACATGGGATGAGTTAAGTGATGATCCTCTGTTAATCGCAAACCTTTTTTCTTCCATACCCGTAGGCTAAATGAAATTTTAGAAAGAAACGGTGCTATGACAAAATATTAGATATTACTGTTTTTGTTACAGATGTTGTTTACATATTTTTTTCTAAATTAATTAATCTGAAATTTGTTATAGATCATTCATTGTTAAATTTTGTAATTTTTTAAATATATTTGCTGTTATTTTGTAAAAATAAAATTAATTTATAAGAAATAATTTGAAATGGATTGACCCCATCATATGATTTTAAAAAATGATGTATATTTGTATATTCTTGTACAACTTTTTTTTGAAATACTGGATATTGCAGGCAGGTTTACACGATACAACTGTTGTACAACTTTTTATTGAACAGAACTGTACATAATTATTTTAGAATTTTATTTGTTGTGCTGTAGTTTAAGTCAACATTGTTAAATACATCGCACACAAACAAATAATAAAATAAAAAGGATGTCGTATTTTTGTCGTAAAAATATTTTATACCGGGGGGTCCGGAAAAAAAACTGACCCAAATATTCGGGGTTTTTAAATATTTTTTCAGGCGCACCAATTTAAATGATGGCAGCCGTAATTTAAAGCAATGACAGAGTATTTTTTTCTATTCAACTCATTTCTCATTCAACTCAAAAATAAGCTTTAATTTTAAATAAATGCGCCAGATTTAAAAACGATTGCAAAAGCAGATAAAAGATTAAGTAAAACATAGGTACATTAATTCAAGCATGATCGTATTACAACGAATTGGGAATACAATTAAACATAATTCCACTTCTTGTCATCTGCTAATGGCGGCAAATCAAAAAGAGATTTACACACAAATTTAAACTTGCATGAACCAGTTCTGTTACTGAACTAATTCGTAAAAAAAAACACTTCAGAAGATAGTAAACATGATTTCCGCCAAGATGCTATGTGCTATGTTGACAGGTGTCAGACTAAAATATTTACCGCAAACACACAATTCTTTAGATCCCGCGCGTACACCTAGAAATGTGACAACGTCGCGGCGCAACATAGTCGCGCGCCATGTGTTCGCGGCAGAGTCCAAACAAAGGAAAATCGTTTTGCTTTTGCACGTAAACAACGCGCGACACGGCAGACTAGATCTATAGCACTAGGAAAACATTCGCGTATCGCGATTTTACTACGCCCACTTACACTTCACCTTTCGTTAGATTTTATCGTCTTTTTATTTAATTTTCCGGCAAAAAATCGAATGTAAAGGGCCTTCGGAGGGCCTAACACGCGGCCATTACGTAATCGGCGAGGGGCACGTCTACCGAATGGCAGGCAGGCTTGTTGAATGTCGACACAAGACGACGTGCGGACAACTGCAGTTATCATACGCTGTTGCCATGTCTTTGAAGGGAATATCCTCTAGGCCTACGTGCCAGATGATATGGGTTACTACTGTGTGACGTCGAACGTCAATCACCTTTACCAAACAACAATCATCTGTTTTACTTTAAAGTAATTCACTCACTCACTTACTTGCGTTTCCCAAACCGTGAAGATGGGGTGGGAAAGGGGAAGGGAGTCCATCGAGATGACAAACTATGCCCCTTGCATAAAAGGTATTCTGATCCAAAAACACGTCAAACCTTCTCTTTGCCTATTAAAAGACCATCTGCTAAAAATATTTTTTTAGAAAAAAATAGTTTCGGCCAAATTGCCATTAAAAGTTGAACCTTAGTGGCATTTCCCATTCGACGTAAGGCATCATTACATCTTCCAATACAGTACGATACACAAATCGATCCAGAGTGCCCTCAATTTTGGGGATTAGACCCATTCCGTAACCCGAAAAACAACCCCAACCATTATATTACCACCTGCGTGCTTAACGGTACCAGAAACATATTTTTTGGATTAAGTCTTTAATTTACTGGACGATGCACGAAGTGCGCTCCATCACTTCCAAAAATATCAAACTTAGACTCGTCGCTAAACAGAACCTTGTTCCAGTCCTTAGGTCTCGCAATTACATTTTTTTTCGATAGATGGGGTGTCCTAGCTGGTCTCCTTCCAGGAAGCCCCACCTCCACTAGTCGCCGCTGAACTAGAGATGGGTAACTCGATCATTCACTGGCGATCGAATCAATCATTGACCGATTTCTCAAGTGATCCAATCTTTTTAATCGTTCATTCAATCAATCATTTTTATAAGCGTACCAAACCAAACGTCCCAGCGATGGTAGATCGGTCGATATTTCGATATGGTGACACATGGCACACTGAACTGATTATTGATTGTAACAACACTAGTCATCGAACGAATGATTGCAAGCGAAGCGGGTGAAACCAGGCCAGTCGCCATCCAGACAACACAACTTCATTCGTTACGTTACTTTCCGTCTTTCAGTCGGGTAGTGATTCGATCACTGCGAGCGTACGGGATTCGATCGTTCAATATGCATAAACGATTCGGTCACTGTGATCGAATCATTCATGATTGACGCTTCTCTACGCTGAACAGTCCTATATAAAACTCCCGGAACCTCCAGCTGAGCCAAAATTAGAGTTGCAGACAGCCGCGGATTATTTTCACTTAAACGTTTAATAATCCTGTCCAACTGTTTTGAAGTTTTTCTTTTCCAAACACCTCTTGAAAGGTTAACAAAACTTTCCCGGCGCCAAATATTTTGTATTGTTCTTGAAACAATTTATTTATTACATTAAATTGTTATTTTATTAATTTTTGTGAGCGGCCTGATTTATAAGCTTCTATGTTTTCTTTTAAATCTGTGGAATAGTGTTTTCCACGAGGCATCGCTAATTGTCTTCTCTGTTGTTGAAAACAAATATAATATCACCAACTGCACCTCAGCGAAACTAAATACAAAACAAGTCTATCTATTTTTTTTTCAGTATTTTTTTATCAATATAAAAAAATTGTTAAAACAAAATCAGCACCGGCTATAAAAATTCAATTCAAAATTCAGTACAAAAGTTTAAATGGCCAAATAGCATAGTCTCTCTAATTTTGTCCGATACTGTAAACAATTTCTATTTTGCTCTGTAATCTGTACTATCCAACGATAAAGACAACCGATGACGCCGTTAAATAAAGTCAAAAATACCTACGAAATCTAAGTATACCAATGAGAAAACAGTATTTTTTAAAAATTAGTTGTTTCAACATTATTAAAATGGTTTAAACGAAGTATTATATAAAAACACCCTGAAGTCAAAATAAACTACTAAATAATCTATTTCTGTTTTATTTATGCTTCGTCTGGCTTTTTACGGTTTTTTTTTAAGTTTACGACTTTTCACTCCTCTGAAATGTAGTTATTATTTGTTTTGTTGGTCACTAAAATAAAACGTTAAAACTGTAATGTTATCACAATGAAAAAAGAAACCAACTACATAAATTAATTTTTTTAACATAATCTGAGAATTGCCAATATGGCTGTAAATGGAGGTTTTATCAAGGTGAAGAAGCTGAAAATCTTAACGTAATGTTTAACGAAATGTGTTAGAACCGTTTTACAAATACAAGAATTCTAGTGAAATTTTGATGAAAATTTTGAACCTACTCTTTCCAACCAATCAGAAGCTTTTATTTACAATCATCTCCCTGGCAACACAAAAAATTTTCCGGGAAAAATTCATCCACTAGCACTTCCGGCGAAATTTCAC
>JAHBCN010015812.1:0-12500 GCA_019359885.1 Listronotus oregonensis
TTTTAAAAAAATTTTTTTTTTTTGGTATTTATAGTCTTGACCATAATTTTTTAGACAGTCCATTCTCAATATATTTATTTCTACAGTGTGTCTATTTAAGTTGAAACTATATGGAAAACTTTTTTACTAATAAGTTTACAAAAAAAGTTATTTTTTATAAAAAGTTGTGCATGATCCAAAACTTAAAATGCAACCATTAGGTATCAAATTTTTTAAGTCGTATACGAGGTTTGTCAAAAAATATGAATTTTACTTAAGAGTAAAGTACCTTTATTTTTTACAATACAGAAGAATGTTATAAAGTAAATTTATTTTAAATTAAAAGTTATATTCAATTTTTTTATTCAATAACAGCTATTTAGCTGAAAATTTGGGATTGGTGATTATTTAATAAAAATTCCGTATTAATTGTTTTAGCTTGATACGATTTAACATAATCTAGGATGCACGGACATGAAATATTTGACATTGTGTGTGAGAGTAAGTTCGTATTTGTAAAATTACAAAAAAAAAATATAGAAAAAATAGAAAAATGATTATTAAATAATCACCAATCCCAAATTTTTAGGCTATACTTCAAGTCCAAAATTTCTGTCAATGACGCATCCCTCGCCTTTAGAGTGCCCCGGGTTGTGTGGGGTCAGGGGAATCAATTCCAGTGGCGTGTGCATTTCAGAAAATAAATGATAAAATTGCGTCAAAACATAAAAATATTTTTTACAAGCAAAAGTTATTTTCCCACATTTTCATCAACCCTTTAAATTAATAACAATCCTATATTTTGGTATTATTCGGATTAATGAAAAATGAAATTTTTTTTGCTTAATTTTGCACACCTCTATTTTGAATCATAGAACCAAATTTTTGGCGCTTCTCAACGTTTTCCAAAAAAAAAAAAAAATACATTTTTCTTTAATTTTACCTTTTCCGATTTTATTTTGCTACATAAAAAAAATAATAAATTTTCAGTCTTAACATAAATAAAAAAGATGTAAAAACAGAAAGATAGACAATTTGTTACACCGATTTGCTAATTCACCGCGAACTTAAATTTAATATTAAATACGATATTTACAGCATTGCTTCATCAAAAATACCCTAAAAAAAACACGAAACCCTGGGATCATCAGCTTGTAGAATCCAATAACTATTTCGGGTCTTTCGGTTCCATATTTAAAAATTTCCATATCAAGGATATTTTTGATCAAACATTCCCCCGAGAAGCAAGGTTGCATACCTTAAAAAATGTAAAGAAAAATTTACAACTTGGCAACAGGTAACATTTTTAAATTTTGAGTTAAATTCGGACATAAACGTTTTACCTTTTTTTTATTAAAAATTTAAAGGGTTTTTTTCCGCTCTTTTTAAGTGATTTTTTTAATATTAAAATGTATGAGTTTTTAAATACTTTTTTGTGCGAATGACAAAATTTAAAGAAATATGTCGTAAAATGGATTAAAAATTCAATTATTACTTTTAAAATACTATAAGAGGCGCCAAAAAAACATTTGATTCATGTTTAAAATCGGAAAGTAGAGAGTGTAAAAAAAGCGAAAAATCGCATTTTCCAGTATCCGAATAATTACTATAATTACTGTATTGTATAACCTTTTAAAACTCTGAATACCGTAAGCGAAAAAACTTTTGTTTAAAGTTCAAATATCTCTGCAGCATCCAAAGTGGTTAGTTCTGGAATTTGTTCCCGAATCCCATGGTAATCATTTTTAACCATTATTCGTTCTTTTAACCTTAACTGAGTTTCTTTGGGGATAAATAGTTAAAGGTTGGTTAATATTCATAGTTTATGAATTAAAAGCATTAACAACACTAAATCTTTATATACAATTATATACACTAAATAAGATAAACTATAAAAAATTGGCAAAACAAAATATTATATACTATAACTAAAATTTATAATATTAAGAAAACACCCTGTATTAATTAAAAAAATAAACTTACAAAATCTGTCAATAATCAATAATAACTAAATAAAATCTCGAACTGCCGAAAACCCTGTCGATACGCTTATTTTCAAGTCTCTTTAAGTTTAAACCGGAATTGTTTGCCACTTTTATTTCTTCTCGATAACAATGATTTCAATACATATTGGCGTCTATTTTAAGTGCGATCCTGGCTGTTAACTTATTTTCGCGAATTATGAAAACGTGGCGATGAAACTTTTGTCCGGTTCACTGTTATTTGAGCGGAAAAGTATTATACTTAAAACTCTTTACTAGTGTTAGATTTTTTCAGCCCTTGTCGGTTGGGTGGCCGGTTTAAATGAATCCTGACAGAAATTTTGGACTTTAGGTATAAATGGCTGTTATTGCATATTAAAATATAACTGTTAATTTAAAATAACTTTACCTGATAATATTCTTTTGTATTATATAAAATAAAGGTTTCCGTATGGCTCTAACCTAAGCAAACACACTGTATACTATATTTGATAAAAATTGTTTTCATCCGATTGCCCGATGAGTGAAGGTCACCACTAATTCCGATCCCTACTAAATATTTTAATAGAAGAAAAAACACAAAAATATCCCTTGTTAGTCCTCTCTAAATGACCTTGTACCCTATATTTTCTTTGCACACTTCAAATTTATTAGGTCAAAGATCAGACCTATTAAGAATCAACCCCCGTACCAAACCCTTCTTTCTCGATCAGTAAATTCCATCGACGCTATTGTTTTGAAATATCTTTTATCCGTTGATTTAATGGGACCTCCCTCTCGTATATACCGAAATCAATGAACCACGAAAGGGTTTAGTATTATTTGTGATCCCAATAAGAGGGTCTTATGGGTCACAAATAACCCAACTTAATGCCACTTTGAAGCTATATTATTTCAATTGGCCCCAGTATATCAGTGAAAGATTAGCCTGCATTTTAGGTAACGATTGCGAAGAGTAAATCGGTAAAACCTTAGTTTTTATTGCTGTTTATATTTTCGACTAAGCATCACATGTTTAAGGTTGGATGTATGAGGTGGCAGGCATGTTTTTGTTGGAAATTCTTAAGAATATTGTATATATCAAAAATGGAGATATGCTCGCCCTCAGAAAAGTCCTTAACATTTGTTATATAGACAAGATATGAAAAAAAAGGTTTTTTTTTTGTTTTAATCCTTTCTAACTTTGTAGGCATTATGGTCTATTTACAAACATCAGTCTAAGTCACGGGTCAGTCAAGGCCCGTAAAGTTGTATATCAGTAACAGAGAAAAAAAAATGGTTTATTTTTACATCGGACCAGTGCACAGTGGGGCGATTGTACCGTAATGTTGGACATTGGAAGAAAAATACAATTTTTAATTTGGGATTTTGATTGTCTTGTTTGTATCAAATAAACCATTTTTAATAAAGCAGATTGTTTTTTAGCCATATTGCATTGGTTTTTACATAACCCTTGGGTTATTAAATTGGTCAAACTCTTATTTAATTTTATAAATTACTGTTGCTTCCAGTAGACAATAAAAATTATAATAAATTAAACAGTTGCAAAAAAAGGTTTTTAAAAATTTCCCTTTTTTTAAATCGATCAAAAAATAATTCTATTTAATTGCATTCGCAAATCGCCGATTTATGCTGGTAAAAATACCATTTGGCATGCTTTTAAAAGTATATTGTCTTATTTACAACGTCGTCAGATCTTGCCTAAACTTGCCTATTCATTGGATTTTTCATTTTTTGTGTCGCGCGCCTTTGTTGTCAAAGTCAGATTTTATTCCCATGAGTCGTTGCTTCTATTTATTGGTTTTTCTATTATTTTGCAAGAAATATTGTTCAACTCTTTGTTTAATACTAAAAAGTTTACAAGAGAAAAGACTAAGATATTTGTTAATTTGTATGGGGGGTATTACATGCCAGTGACGTATGGTACAACATGCTATTGTACCAATTAGTATTTTGTCAGAAGACGCTCAGGAGACTACAGCAGAAATATCCTCAATAAGAATTAATTCAAACCCTTTGATATTACATATAAGACCAACACTTAACAACGATCGCGATCGTTTGGAAAAAATTTCTCCAGAAGTAAAAGAACTTTTAATTAAAATATAGAAAACATCCTTAAAATTCTTTTGGCTAAAAACTCTTATTAATAAATTAAATACATTATTTTTTTTATTTTATTTTACTTTTAGATATATTTGTGTTTATACTTAATTTTTGTTTGTGAGCTTCAATTTATTAAACAAATAAAAATGTAAAAACACATGTAGATATTATGTATTTATAAACCACAATTCTATATTCAGCAAGAGATACATAATATATAGGTACACATTTTAAAAGTTATTATACCCGTTATATTGCAACTTGTTAAATTGCTCATTATGTAGTTTAATAGAGTATTTAATTTGCTTTAAAATGTCACCAGAAGCAATACTCTAGGACCACTAGAAACGGAGATAATAACAAATTAATGTCTAGCCTACTCTATCAGTCGCCCCAGTGGGTGGTGATTTTAAAAATGATGACATGCATGTTACAAAACTATATATTTGGTCATAAAAAATACCGATGACAAGAAGCTTACTAAATGCATATGACACAATCCCGTATTGTATGATTTATCTCCACTGTGGGCCATTTTGGTGATTTGTGTATTAGGATCTAAGAAAGTATTAAAAATAAAAAAAGCCTTATTGCACAAAAATACTATGATTGATACCATGGCGAAGAAAATAAAATTGTAAGTAAAATTTTTATTAAATGCAATAAATAGAGAAATACAGTTAAAATTAATTAACCTTCTTATTTTGTCACTTTCGTCATTTAAATTAAAACAATCTTTAAATAATTGTCTTATCTTTAAGGCATTTTTTGATGCATTTTCACCTTGCATAAAAAGGCGCTGCAGTTCTTTTTATTTTGGGGGATAAGTCATTTCTACAGTGTGTCCCAAATTGGTGGGGAATGTATGGGGATCTTGGAAACCACGGTAGATAGAAAAACGGTTAAATGGGGAAAGTTTTGGACAATTATGTTAGTAAGCTAATTCCGTTTACCACGTGGTTTTACCTATTCAAGTTTTTGAGAAATTTTGAAAAAACCTGAAACATGCATTTTCGAAAATGGGCCATATTTTTTTATAAGTGAAATTTTTTTAAATCTGTAAAAACTTCTTCAAAGCAACTTTTTTGTAGAATATGACCGAGTAATCAATTTTATTTTCTACGTTTCGGGTTTTTAGAATCATCATCAACTTTTATTTTTTCATGGACGCCATATTGGATTTTTACGCAGCCAAATAGTGCTTTGTATTCTGATTTCAACAATGTATAACATGTCATAATTTAAGAGTTTATAACCTCATTTATTTCAAAAACAAATATTTTTCTCAGTTGGCCTTGATTCTGGCGAACGTCATTTTTTTTTAAACAATAAAATATTAGTAATTGGCAAAATAGATAAGCTGAACAGATATTTTACAGATATGAGTTTCGCAAGCATAGCTATAACGTTAATACCGTGTTACAACAAAACTACACGTAACAACTTAATTGAAACAAGTGAAAACAAAAACAATGAAAAGTGGCTAAACCTATATTCCTACTTAAATGAAGATGTAAAATAACGACCTTAAATTCAGAATGTTGTCCATATTTCTTAACATATTAACGATATTTTTTAAAATAGTCCTAACTACCCTATAAATGGTTGACCTAGGTATGTGGAATTCTCTATCAACATCCCTGGCTGAGGATGTTGGATTTTCTTTAAAATGTTGGTTAACTGCAGCATCTCGTTGTCAATTTTCTTTAACGTACTTCTTGGGTCAGCTATATTAACATTTCTATTGCTTTGAAAATAACTTTGCAAAATATCAAGTTTTCTTTAAATAATTAACCAATTTACAAAGTTGAAAAAATTTTAATAACGTACCCGAGCTAACTTGATAATAACGCTACATGACATTCGCCGGAATCAAGGCCAACTGAGAAAATATTTCTTTTTTGAAGTGGATGAGGTTATAAACTCCTAAACCGTAACATGTTATACATTGTTAAAATAGAAATAAAAAGCACTATTTGGCTGCGAAAAATCCAATATGGCGCCCATATGAAAGTAAAGTTGATTATGATTCATCGCTTTACTTTTGTTAACACGGTATTAACGTTATAGCTATTTCGCAAACCCATTTCTGTAAATATCTGTTCAGCTTATCTATTTTGCCAATTACTAATATTTTATTGTTTACAAAAAATGACGTTCGCCGGAATCAAGACCAACTGAGAAAATATTTGTTTTTGAAATAAATGAGGTTATAAACTCTTAAATTATAACATGTTATAATTGTTAAAATCAGAATAAAAAGCACTATTTGGCTTCGTAAAAATCCAATATGGCTTCCATATTAAAAAATAAATTTGATGATGATTCTAAAAACCCGAAATGTAGAAAATAAAAATTGACTACTCGGTCATATTCTACAAAAAAAGTTGCTTTGAAGAAGTTTTTACAGATTTGAAAAATTTTCACTTATAAAAAAATATGGCGATTTTCGAAAATGCACGTTTCAGGTTTTTTCAAAATTTCTCAAAAATCTGAATAGATAAAATCATGTAGTAAACTGGTTTAGCTTACTAACATAATTGTCCAAAGCTTTTTCCATTTAACCGATTTTCTATCTATCGTGTTTTCCAAAATCCCCATACATTCCCCACCAATTTGGGACACACTGTATAGATGGTCTTTTATAGTTATATGTTACTGTATTGTTACAAATATAAACAGAGACGGTACTGGTTGGGTAAATAGACTATTAGTAGTGATGAAAGAATTTGTAAGAAATTACGAAAATACTCAAAAAAAAAAAGCAAAAAGGGTAAATTTTTGTGTAGTTTTTTTTAGACTCTTTAATTTTTTTGAGTACCTCGGCAAAAGAAAATCATGCCCTTATGACACATTTCGTCAATTATTGTATGACAAATGTGTAATTTCTTGGATCGATAGTTTTGAAAAACCAATTTTGAAATCCAATTTTGTTTTAAAAAGTTTACAAATCTGTAAATGGGTAACATTTAATATACGAAACATGGACATTTGATTTTTTACATATGCTAGAAATCTAAAGCTTTTATATTTTTGTTTTTAAAAATGAAAAGTAAATTATTTAAGCGTCCGGCCATTACCTAAAGTTATGTTTTGTTAATTTGAAAGTAAATCAAATATCTCCAAATTATCGATAAAAAAATCTAGTAAAAATGTGTTTTTTTATTTTTTTTATAATTTATTTACGACCAGTATTTACAAAGTGTAAGCAAATAAAACAGAAAAAATGCGTTTATGACTTTTTTTTATATTTCCCTCAATCCTTTTAGAGAATGAACATATTTGGATTCTTTTCATATACACCTTTCTTAAAGAAATTCCACCAAAAATATTCCTGCCACCTCGTATTTACAACAACTCTTGTTTTTTGTACACATAAGGCTTGGTCTATTTGTTATTTAAAAAAAGATTTTAAAATGTTTTCAATAGAAATTTATCAAAAACAGTATTTCTCCATTAGTATTATATTTCCAGGTGGCGTAGATTTACAATAATTTTGTTATGTCTGTCATTCGTCCATATATCAGTCTGTGTCGATCCAATCATCCGTTAATATATTTATTTAATTATCCCAGCCGCCTGTCTCCTACATTTCCGATATTACAAAGAGCTACGTCTCATACACTCAAAAATTAAGAAAAGGTAACAACAAGTTTTGTTTTTCCACTATTAAGCTTGTAAAATGAAGTTATTTTTGTTTTGGATAGGTGCTGTTAATTATTAAAAAATGTTGTTTGTGTTACTTGCTTTAAACCAGGTAGAAAATAGAGTTAAGCACTACACAGTCGATTGACTTAGTCAAACATGCAGATGACATAAAATAAAAAAGACTTTGAAACCTCATAAAAAATAAATATTTATCAACGCTTCAATAAAAAATTAATCACCGTTTTTAGGATATATAAAAAGTTTTAAAATAATAACACTAAAATAATTTTTATTTTGCATTAAAAATTCCAGAGGTTTTGAAACATTTTGGGATTATCTTAAATTATCTTATTATTAGGAAAAGAACGCCAAATATTGTTTAATTAAAATATTATTAGGGCAACAGAGTTATCTTAATTAATTATTTTTATTAACCATTTTGTAAATAAGTTTTATACTAGATGCAGGCCATTTTGGAATTGTGTACCTCTATATTTTTAGTATATGTTTCATGCTGTTTTATTTATATTGCATATCATTTTGTAACATATCAATATAAACTTTTTCTGTAAATCTTACAATAATGCGGTGACAAAATCCAAGCCCTCTTTGCAGACATATATCCTCATACATCAGCTAAAAATCTACCACTTGCTTTAACTGTTTGGTTATACTTTTCTTCAAATCTTGTGTTTCGAGGTCTGTATACTCTAACTTGCCCATTACACCAAGATTGAAAGGTCTTTTTATCCGTAAAAACGACATTTCTCCAAAACTCCAACCCTTTCTGTAAATACTACATAGCAAATCCCACTCTCTGCTCTTCGTTAACAGCCGTTAAAAATGTTTTTTTGACAGCAGCACGATTTTTTGAATTGGATCTTTCCTTGGCGCGGTGTCTTGTTACCCAAACAGATCCTGGAAATTCTGTTTGTCTATGTGCACGCAAATGAGTGCGCAAAGTTTAACTTCGCGCACTCATCTAGTGCGCTTAGTAAATATTCCATATCAATTTTCTTTATTATCATTTTAATATTTTTCCATGCACCATGTATTTCATAGACACCATGCTAAACAATAAAAAATCAAAGAATTTTTCTTGTTCCTGCAGCAACCAAGTACAAACATTTTCTAATGTCACGGAAGCATCAGGAAATTCGGTTAAAAGTTTAAAATGAGTTTCTAAGAATGGAGGAAGAATTGCCAGACGATGTTTTAAAAGCAGCAAGTTTGGCCAACTTAGAGCTCCTGCTGGTAAAACCAAAAGAAAAGTACGAGAAACAGTATAATTCATTTGAAACATGGTGTGAAGAAAAATGCGTTAGAACTTTGATACAGGAGATACTTTTAGCCTATTTTCTCAAATTAAGTAAGGAATTTAGTCCAAATACTTTATGGTCGAAATACTCCATGCTGAAAAGTGTTTTAAAGATCAAGAAAAATGTAGATATCGAAGTTTTATAAGTTAGCAGTATTTATTAAGAAACAAAATGTAGGCTTTCGGCCAAAAAAGTCAAGGATTTTTTTAAAAGAAGAAATATCTACTTTATTAATAAAGCACCTGATGAAATATATCTTTTGATAAAAATTGCGACCATTTTCGGACTTGCTGGCGCCTGCCAACGAGAAGTACTCGCAAAAATGAAAACATCCGACATCGACGACAAAGGCAACCTAATTGTTGTAAAGATTCCAGATGCAAAAAACTATACCTCATGTACTTTCGTCCTGTCAAACGACGATCAACGATGAAAAGTATTTGTTCTTATATCGGAAGTATACAGCATTACGGCCACCGACAACACATCAACGGTTTTTTGTATATTTCAAAAGGGGAATTTGCACACAACAATGCGTTGAAATCAATACATTTGGGAAGATGCCTTCTAAGATAGCAGCATTTTTAAAGTTGCCGAATCCAGAGCTACATACCGACCACAGCTTTTGGCGATCTTCTGCAACGTTACTTGCAAATTCCGGAAAAGGACTCATAGATATAGAGCAGTTAGCGGTTGGAAATCGACAACGGTAGCCGAAGGATACATTAAAGAATCAACAGGCCACAAAAAGGGGCTAAGTAAAAAAAATTAAACTGCAACAAGCCAAGAACTCTCAAGAAGTCAGATGAAATGTCTTGTTCCACGGACGCTGTTCAATCAGCTAAAACACAAGATTTCGTCTTTACATCAAGCAGCGAACCATCATCGACGTTCCTAAGAAATCATTTGAAATCTTCCATAAACCTTCAACATGCAACTAATTGTACTTTTAACATTAATATTGTTAATAATAATTAATAATATTTTTTTTTTGTATAACCAGTTAAAATAAAAAATTATTTACTTTGGATTTTTAAGTTTTACTGAAATATTCGTATATTTCTAATAATCATATTCTTTAATAAAGGCTCGTAGAAAAGTATTCGCAAGTAGAAAAAGTATTGTTCTAATGCTTGCGCAAAGTGACTTTCCGCACTTAAGTTTATACGAACACCGCTTTGCCTCGTTCGTCTAACTGCTTTGGCGTGCGGAAAAAGTATCCTGCGCACTTATAGGAAAATAACTATTTATCTGTTGACACTTATTTTTGTCACTTGAACAATTTTAAGGCAAAGTTGAGGTTAGGCAGAGTAAGCCATAATGAAAAATGGTATGTCCGCAATTTTTCGCCTGCAATAATTGTACAAAGTTCCATCAAAACAATATTTTGCG
This sequence comes from Listronotus oregonensis, assembly GCA_019359885.1. Taxonomy (NCBI): domain Eukaryota; kingdom Metazoa; phylum Arthropoda; class Insecta; order Coleoptera; family Curculionidae; genus Listronotus; species Listronotus oregonensis. The sequence continues at coordinate 10,427 of JAHBCN010015812.1, forward strand.
TATATTAAGTTGGCTATACCAGAATGTTTATCATTAGAAAATTATACAATAATAAGGGCTTTAAATAGATGTTTTTATATGTTAATAATTGTGACAAATAAACGGTCGCCAAAAAAGATATTTTTTTTTACTCAGCGTTTCGAGTCTATAATAAAAATGTTCAAGTGATTTCAGTCGAACAATAACCAAAAACCAGACATAAGGCTTTACATCGAAATAATGATCCCTAACAGCCCGAATCAACTTGAGGTGTCCATAATGAGGGTTTTAAAATACGTATAACGTTCGTGAACGAAGAATCCATGCAACATTAACTTCGTATGGTCGATAACGTCGCAAAATAGGTCGTGGTTCATGGAACAGTGGCGCGAGAACTTAAAACGGCTTGAATTCTCCTGGATGGAATATTTTGGAAAATAATTTACCTTAGAACTTGCTTAAAGTTACTAGAGCTATCATAGGTTTCTTTTAAAAATAGTGAATAATATGTGTTGCAAAAAAGAAATGATCAATAAAAATATGTGTATTACACCACAATTTTAAATTATTTAAAAATAGATTGGTTACTACCCCAATAAGTAATATTTTGTATTTTTAAAATTTAATAATGTTAAACTTAGGGCAAAAACATGAAAAAACTAAATAGTAGTTTTCCTTACTAGTGCAAAAAGTAATACTTTACAGGACGCGATTGCCCGAACGATGCGTGGCGGACTTTGTGTGCGGGAAAGACACTTTTCGCAAGAGTTGGAAACATTTTTTTTACTACCTTATTAAAAAAACACTAACTTTTAAACATTTTGTGTTTTAGTAACATAATTTATAAAAAAGAAACAATGCATTTATTATTTAGGTATTCTTAGTAATATAATTATTAAATAAGCAAGTCGTTTCATTCAGCAAATTTATAGCTGAGGCCATTTGATCCTTTAATTAGATCGGTTCAGCAGAATTGATAGCTGCTGTCAATTTTTATGCTATTGATTTGCTTCTTTTTGCGCCAATCTAAAAATCTGGTGTATTGCTGCTGTACCTTACTTTTGATGTACCTGATTCATATAAACCTCATTAGCAGCCTTTACAATATCTTCAGAAAGCTCTCCGTCGATATAATCTAATATTTGACTTGTTGAAAACCTTTGTCTTAGAAAAATTTTGAAAAACTTTGACGGCTTAGAACAATATTTTTGTTGAAAATAATACAAAAGAAAACCTGGTTTTATTCTTATGTGACTTTACATTTAAAAAATTGTACAGACACTTCAAATTAAATTTTAAAGAAGATTGCATAAAAAAATACGATAGGGTTGATTAAATATAAGCATTCAAAATGGTAGGTATTGTTATCAAAAAGTAATTTAATTTAGTATTAGGCCAATCCAATACAGTATTAGGTCTAAATATAGATAGTTCTACTATCCCGCACTAGTGCGAAAAAGTGACACTTTCTAAACCAAAATAGGTCCACGAAAGTAAACACATATGCACAGTGGTAAAACAAATATTACTGTTATAGTCTGTCTCAAAGTATACCGTGTTAGCTCTTGCCTTCATTTATGGATTATACCTGCCGACAGCAATAAAACGGCGGATCGGTAGGTATTAAAGGACAGAACATCAGGGACGGACTTTAATAATTAATTTAAAATTAATTTTATTCAATAAGATTAATTAAAATAGGATTTATGTTGTTTTGGATAGAAATGTAAGAGTCCTCAATTTTTATAATGTGCTGTAGTGAATTTTTCCTGCTCTCAACTGGTATGTTAGTAGTTACGCTATTTTGTCATATTTATTGAACATAACTGAAAATTAAATATAAGAAAATATTTTATTTGAGAAATAAAAACTCAAATTTTACATTAGTACATAAATTATATGAAAAATTTGAAACTGCAGGCACAGTAATCAATAATTGCAAATGTGAAGAAAATCGACGTGAAAATCAGAGACAAATTGTATAAAACCAGAGGGATTTAGACTTGATACTTTGTGTAGAGGAGGCCGAAGGAAACATTAGCACGAGACAACTGGGGACATTACTGTACAAGACCACACCACAATATCTCGAATT
>JAHBCN010015812.1:17500-20593 GCA_019359885.1 Listronotus oregonensis
AAGATGGCGCTCCGAGTCACAATGCTCAAATAGTGAGAGAATATTTAGAAACAACATTTCCAGATAAATGGATTGGTACGAATGGCCCTGTTACGTGGCCCCCAAGATCCCCAGATCTTTCTGTGTTGGATTTTTTTTTTATGGGGGTATATGACAAATTAGATATATATGAGACAAGACCACAATATTGATCAACTTCGAGAAGCTCCACATCAAGCGTTTAGGCTTTTGCAGGGTAGGCCAATTACTTTATTAAATGGATTGCGAAAAAAAGATAAAATATTGTACACTATTTCTAAATAACAAACAGACCAAGAAACTTTTAAAAACAATTAAAAAAATTGGGGTTTTTTAAATTTTTTTAATACTCTTATATAGCATTAGTTATTAAAAAATATCGTAAGAACCGTTTTCGAGATATTCCGAAATTAATGCATGGCTTTCATACATGACCGATATTGACAATGTTAATTATGCACAATTTGATTGATAATATCTAGTTTTACAGACGATAAAAAATTATTTTTTATTTAATTAGCTAAAACCACTTTAAATTACCCTATATTTCAATTTCATTTAATTTTTAAGAAAAGGCCGTTTTACGACTGAACTACCCTGAGAAACATCAACCTTATCAATAGGCCACTATTTCCAAAATAAAGTAACACCTGCCTGTTCATATACGTAAACTACTGAAAGCAAAAAATTCCGTGAAAAGCATTCCTAAAACGCAGGCTTTCGGATAAGATAACTTCGTGAAAGGGCGCTCCGGGCCATCGTTTCGCCGTTATTTCGCGTCTTTAAGCCCGGAAGCGCAATCCCGGTCATTTGCCAGGAACGCGATGGGTCTTTGAATGGACTTTTGAGGCTTTTCATAGTAAAAGGTCAATTTTGACTATTGACTACGAGAAGAGTGCCGGTCGTTTATGTTCAATGTAAAGTAAAATTACTTGATTAGGGGAATATAATTTTAATCACCATGATAAAGTTTTGTCCCTGAAAGAAGTTATCTTGATATTGTATCTAATACTAAAATTTATTTTTGTCCACTTTGCTTGGGTTATAACGTTTTAACATAACAATTTTTCTAGTATTTGTGGTACAGTATTAGACTCCTTAAACAACTAGTTATGAAAATGAAAAACCCTTAGAAATATATTAATTTTTAATACAGGAAAAGGGTCATGTCATAAGTTAAAATAGAATAAAATATAAAAAAAGCCTCACACGAAACTATCATTTAAAAATCCATCTGAAAATGGTGGGCCTTCGTTAAAAAAAGACCTTTTACTTCTCACCTTATTTTTTAACTGGGTATTTGCCGAATGGGCGGTGAAAGGTGGTTAAACATTTTTTAAAATTATTATACACAATCGACTGTTTTACCAAGTTCAGGACGGAGAAGAGCAGCCAAATGCACATTACGAGTTGGGTAAGATTCCGCAGAAATTCCATCTATAAATTTTTTCCTAAGTCAACTGACTATCTACAGTATAACAATACATGGTAACGTTACATTTGCTTTAGCCAAAAAAAAGGTTTGCAAGATTCTTGATGTTGGGCTGCACAAATAAATCTTATAGTTCTTTTCTACATGACAAACACACTATTAAACAGGTAATAAGCTCATGAATCTCAAAATGACGACATTATACACGTTTTGAGCCACATGAATATTTAATTCCTGGGAAACAACTCTAACAGCATGACAACCTTTAGATACTTCTTTATTAATTTGAAAAATATGCTCTTTAAACTTCCAATTTATTATTGATGTATAAACCAAGAAATTTATTTACTGTTGGATTACTTATTAAATTGCTCTTCGGTTGCTCATCGCAAAGCCTGCACCTAAAGTTAAATATATTTGTTTTAGACATATTAAAGGTTAGCAAATTTGCGTCACACCAGTCTTACATCTTAATTAAATCTGCCTGAATGCTTCCTTATTTTTCTTCTTCCTGGGAGCCATCTAGATTCAATACGGGAGGCAGCGCAGCCTGGGCTTTTGTACATAATCTCCTTTTATTAGATTTACTACCGGAGGCAGCGCAGCCACTTGGACTTTTGTGCCCAATCTCCCAATATTTTTTATATCAATTCTTCCACCATTAGTCTTGTTTCTTCTACAAGTCTGTATAACTCAGAGACTGGTTGGTTGATATATTCCTGTGGGCTCATTTTCGGTTGCCCAAATAATGCCTATCTTTTGTGATTCAACGCTTCATATTTGCACAGTATATGGTAGGCTGTTTCTTTCCCCTCGTCTCACATTTTTCAACTTGGGACCCCATTGTAGGTGTCATCTTGGGTTATCGTGCCCTGTTAGCAACCCTACTGTTATGCTAAGTCTTTTCTTTGTCTGAGTAGTTCTTTCTTCGTTCTTGTGACCTGGGCCTCCTATAAAACTTTTTCCATGTCTTATTCTACTGAGATTTACCCAGTATTCCTCGTGTTTGTTTTGGATCCATTCCCTGATTTGCCGTCGTGCTCTGGTTTTGGTCACTCCAAAGGCAGGTTGTGGTCCAAAATATGGTGTGGATAATCCATGTCTCGCTAGCTCAGCCGTTTTTGGGTTGCCTTTTATTCCTGAATGTCCTGGTACCCACAGGTGAGTTACCCTATTACGTTCTCCCAGGACTTTCAGTTCTTTTTGGCATTCCCGTGTCAGCCTGGACGTTACCCTGGGGTTTACTAATGCCCCTTGTGACGCCTGGCTGTCTGTTAATATGCAGATCTGCTTGTTTTTATAAACCCTTCTGTTATTTTCTTTTGCAAAGTGCTGTGCTTCAATTTATCCGCATCAGGGCCATGACACAGAATGGTTGTGTCGTCTGCAAACATAGTAAACTCACCCGATATAGGTAATCTGGCAAGATCATTGATATAAACTAAGAATAGCAGAAAACTTAAAACAGATCTTTGCGGAGCGCTTGTACCACACAGACTGATAACGATCCAAGAGATAAAAAAAAATCATTTAAAAGATTTTCCCCTAAATCCATAGACTTTAAGCTCGGTTAGTAGTACTCTGTGATCTACACAGTCAATCATTCACGCAATCATTTGTGTTTTCTAGAAACCCGAACTGAA
>JAHBCN010015813.1:0-20473 GCA_019359885.1 Listronotus oregonensis
TCTCAAAAGTTACACCCACAAGACTAAACGATTCTTTGTTCTGCAGAACTTAGCCGGTCCTATGTAACGGATAAACAATGGCCGACTTTTTTCGCGATAGCGAACATGACTGTGTTTTGGAGACATTAAACTAGACAAGATTTTTGGCGCCCCAATCCAGAAATACTTTAAGGTTATTAAAAGAGATATCTGCATTGACCTGCGCTTGTTTTTCAAATCAGAATTACAGGGTGGCTTAAGAAATTGAATATTAGAGTAAAGGGTTCTAACGTCAGCAAAACAATGGATATTTTTTTTATTAGAAAATCGCCATATTATTTATTTTTTTAATTTCAAATAATTCTGGGTATTTCAGGCTTTTTCTTAATACTACTGGCAAAATATAGTCGGTCAAAAAAACTGGCTTTAATTTATTGCATGCTTGTTAAATAATAGTCAATAGCAATATTTTATTTAAATGAACTTAAGAGAGTTTTTAAAAGTAGTCATATTTTAATGGATAAATTTACAATTACAATTTAAAATTTAATGGTGGTGTTTCGTTTTTTTTTCCATTTTTACTTGAATAGTAAAACATAAACTTACACATTCTGTAAGCTTAAATATATGAAACCTTAAAACCTGCTTTAGGGTTTTATTTTAATATTGGCCTTAAAAGCCCCTTATAAACCAGCGTTCCATATAACAGCTTTTATCCTCGTTTTGTTTTTGGACAAGAATAGAAGGATAACATTCTCGTCATTGCACACTTAGACAAAATACTTCCTACCAACTTTTGATTTTTCCTCTTGAAAGACACCCTGTTTCCGATGGGAAAATATATTTCTTTGGAGCTAACTAATATAAATCTTGTATTATTTATCTTTTTACTTTAAATTTTCGCAGTGATAAAGGTAAGTGTGTTAGGGTTTGTTGAAGGACTTTATAACCCATTGCATTATGTAAAATGATACACTAGAAAAATAAAAATAAAAAGTCTACGCAAAAATAAGTTTCACAGCAATCCAATAAATCATAAAAGTAAATCATTATTGTTGGAGAAAAAATATAACCTGCTTTACGGATTATTTTTTTAAATGTTCCTTCAAAAGCCCCCTATAAACTCGCGTAATAATAGCAGCTTTTATCTTTCTTTTGTCCTCACACAAAAATAGAAGGATAATATTCTCGTCATTGCACACTTAGACAAAAAGCTTCCTGTCAGCTTTTGACTTTTTCTTTTGAAACTCACCTTGTTTCCGATAAGAATATTTAGTACTTTAAAGTTAACTAATACAAATCTTGTATTATTTATCCTTTTACTTAAAAATTTAGTGATGATAAAGATTTGCATGTTACAGTTTGTTAAAAAAGTTTATAATCTAATACATTATATAAAATAATTTATCAAAAAAAATCAATATTTATGCAAAAGTAAGTTTGAAAACAACTCAATAAATAATCCAGAATTACTATAATGACAAAACAGCACTCCGAAAAAACTGTTGTGTGCATTTGCTTTTATAAATTTAAACTAATAATTTTTTTAAATGTCTTTTTTAATGTTTTTGGTTAATTTCTATTTGTTTTTCTGATATTTTTGCATGTATCTTAATTTTAAAATACAATTCATATATAATTAAGTTAGATCAGAAAAAAACTTCAATTAAAAATTTATATATTTTATTACTCATCATCATCCAAATTAAAATAGTAATAATTGGTAAAAAAATTCTAGTAAGAGCTTTAGTTATTGTTATTAAATATAATATAATAAAAACATAATTTAAATTTTAAAAGTTATATAGAAGTTATTTTCATAGTTACTAAATAAAACCTGTATAAAATGTTTTTTAACGTTATTTTACCTATACGATAGTCTTTTCAGTTCTGTTTTGATAAGACATCAGATAAAATGCCAAATTTTCAAAATCGAAAAAGAAACATTCATTTATTATTCTTATAAAGAATATTGTGCGGCTTAGAGTTGTTTTAAGGCAGTAGGACCTTGTAAAGTATTGGCTTTAATTGCAATCCAGCCACGAAACTTTGAGCAAAAAACAAATCATACATATTGGTTAATTTTTATTTTAACAAATGTTTACAAAATTCAAGTCCCAAAGAGCACAAAAAAAAAAAAAAATTAATTAATTGTTTTAAAAATGCAAGTTAGTTTTTTTGGTGCGTTTGGTTTTGTTTTATAGCTTTTCCAGTATTATGTTCTTTGAAGTTCTTTTGTTTTAAAGCCATTTTGATGCTTTTGAGTTCATCTCCTTGGTTTGTTTGTTTAGGACGGATGGTCTGTCCTACATAACCTTTGCCTTTATAATTTAACAACTGTTAAATTGGGGACATAATTTACTTAAATTTACAACCATATTCGGCTAAAAAATTAAGTAAAATGAACAGGAAGATGAAACATTTTTGGTACTGGATAAGATACCGATAATCGTATTGGTAAAATTTACGAAGTTACTGTTTGGTGTTACAATTTAGCTATTTATTTAACATTGCATTAAAAACAACAAATAAAAAGCTTTCAGTATCGTAATTTTAAATATGTATTGTCAACCTATAGCAACGCTAGATAAAAATTGAAAAAGAATTGCAATTAGCAACTTTAGCAATACTTAAATATTAAAAACCATTAGCTAATTTTTAACAATTTGACAAACAAAATTTTAAAACAGTTAGCAACTCTCGCCAGCACGCGAGCGACAGTGGTTTAATTTTTGGGGTCAGAAAGACAAAAAAAAATACATACATATATATATATATATATATATATATATATATATATATATATATATATATATATATATATATATATATTTTATAAATATTTTTTAATTACATGATATGTTCGCGCCCGCTGTTGGCCATTAGGCCGTCAACCATCCGTGGTTTATTAGCAAAGACACGAGATTTAAAGAAATCCACAGAGAAAAAACGTAACGTTAAATCGCACGATCTGGGGAACCATTTACGTCGCCATTTCGCGATATAACAATACCCTCGAACTGCTAATGCAATAATGTAATGTCTTATTTGCAGTATGGCACGTTGCACCGCCTTAATAAAACCGCAAGTTTTTCAGATACATACCATGCACTACAGTCCAGAAAAATATTCTGATTAAAGCCTTATACTGCTCATCGTTGACAGTAAGTGCGACTTCTCCCTTTTCAAAAATTTTAAGGACCGATGATTACGCCGGACCAAAGTGCACACCATACGGTTACTTTTTTAGAACGGAGTAAATCTCCCATGGGTTTTTGTCGCTTCAAATTCGGCAATTCTAATTGTTAACGAAGCCACTTAATGAAAAATGTGCCTTGGCACTAAAAAAGATGCACGGAATGTTTGCCGGATGGAACGTTGATTTTGGTGATATATTATACCGATATTAACACGTTGTTGGATTGTGTGACGCTCCATAACGAATGTAAAGACTAATTAAATACTCCTGCCGCAGATAACGCTTGTATCACTTTGAATTTTGTAATACGTTGTTGCCAAAGATCGAGCGTTCTTATTGGAAAACCCTTTATATGCTTCGCTGAGTGAACAGCGGTGACGGAACAGGGGTATGAAATATTAAAACCCGGCACCCACGGTATCTAGTACTAAGGTCCCCATACAGGCCTTCGTAAGCTGTCAAAAAACCCTCGGAGGGTTTTGTGGTCGCTCGACATGAATATCACGACGGTAATGGTCCCCGTGGTACCTAGTGACCAGGACTGCTGGTTTCAGTGTCAACTATTTTATTCTTAATGATTTTTTATTACAAAAGTACATTTATTTACAACAAAAAATACATGTTTTTTACCTTAAATTTTATGATTTCTACCAACTGTGGTAAAAGCTGTCACGGTTAGTTTTTATTCCTACGTTTGTTTTTAATAATTTAGTTTGTTTACCTTAATGCAGTTCGGTTTTCATTTTTTTTTGCAAATTATTTTTGGCAAAAGGCTCCAAATTTGGTTGTAATTGCTGGGTTACTTCTGTTTTTCTATCGCATTTGGTATCCTACTTTATGCTTTACGTTGCTTTAACCCTTCGTAGTATGGTGTACTAAAAAATTAATATAAGATACCTCGAGTCGATAACTGGCCTTAATTTTGTTCGATGCAACATTAATTTTGAGGTACATCTTTCACTATTGACTAAACCAAGCTTATTAAGTAGGTTAGATTCACTTTGTACAAATCAATATTTTCTATTTTAAGTAGGGACTTACCTTTAAAATGTTGGTATTTTGGATAAACCATGTCAGGGTTCGTAACCAAATTTTGTTTCTCTAGGTATTCGGTATGGTTTTCCCTCTATATACAATCCTCGACAGCTTGTGGGTTTGTCTAAAAATTACATTTCCTTAGCAGTTTTGCTTTTATTGGCTATGTAGGTAGGGTTGTTTACATTACCTTCCGTATTTACCTTAGTTTGTTTACTTTATTCTTCCATTCCTAACAGTTGTCGTGGGGGTCACAAGGGCCAGAGCAGTTTCCTTTGCCTCCAGAGTCTCTTTTGTATAGGTTCTTTGTATTTTATCCTTTTTACATTGAAATTGTAAACATTTGTTTCGAGCAAACGCCTTGACCCCAGAGGGTTGTGTATTGTCAATAGACCAGGAGGTCGGCGATTTAAATCGGTACATTTTTACTTGGTTCGCTTCGGGGTTTTAGGTTTCCTTTCCAGTTTTTTTTTTATTATTATTCTGGATTGTTTTATAATTTTGTTTGAATATATTCTTGACAAGACAGATGACAGTTCGAGGGAATGTTATTTGGGCAGCGTGGGTAGGCAACTCAAAATGTTTATTGGTAACAATGTTGCCAATTTGGGGGCGAGAAAATTCCTAGAATTAGTAGCAAATGTGCGTGCGCCCACTGGTACTTTCTGAGAAGGACAAAGAGCCATCGGCCATGTTTTACCATTGGCACTCTCACGTCAATCTTCAAGCCGAGAACTAGGAAAATTTGCAGCTACTGGTATTCAAGCCATCTTTGTAGGATTTGAGCTGCAAATTTCCCAAAAATCTTTCCGATTTAACCTACTTTTAGTTTTGTGTGTATTTTGCTGGTTTTGCGTTGCCTTTTTGGCTATTTTCGGGAAAGAAATCTGCACTGCAGGACTTGTAGTTCGACGCCGCAGGAATCACGTGTTGGTTGAAAATACTCCTTTACACCTTGGGTAAGTACTTCTAGACTTATTTTAACTGAGTATTTTCCGTATAAAACGGTATTTTAATAGATTTATTGGGGTTTTCTTACTACGCGCTGGTGGTTCAGGGGATTTTCATTATTTTCTTTATATATTACGTCATGTGTTGGGCAAGTCGAATTTCAGTAATTAATTATTAATTACCCTAATTACACCAATTTAAGGGGTTTGTTGTGGCCAATTTATTGCGAAAATCGCAGTTTTAGTGAATGATTCTTTTTTGGGTACAAACATCCTGCCTACTGACAGAGCACAGTTTTACGTTAATTGGCTACGCTAATTAGCGTTAAAGTTTTAATAAATCGCCGTTAGATGGCGCATGTGTATAGATTTTTTTGATTCTTTTAGTATTAATTAATTTTCAGGGGTTAAATTACCTTCTTTTGGTAATAAATTTTGATTACTAAGTTTTCTTGTCATAATTTTTCTTTTTGAGACTTTTATTCAGGGATAAGTATCTGGGTGACTGTTCGAGACCTATTTATTATTTAAATTGTTAATTTAGTAGGCCGGAGAGGCTTTTGTTATACTTAACAAAAATTAGTTATTTTTTTTTCTTTACCTTATTCAATTAGTTTTGGGCTTGAGTTAAGCCAAGATGGCTTATACCTAGGATTAAATACAATCGTATGGATATATTACCTTTTATTTTACACTAGTTAAGTGATTATTAATTAACTTTTGGTAGGTAGGGAATATGTTTTTTTTTTTGGTGCCAATGGAATAGGGCATAATTTTTTTTTTTTTTTTTATAAACTACTTTACTAAAACAATTTTATTTTATGTTATCTTGATTTAATGGGATTGTTTATTGTTTTATGATTGATTAACGTTGCTTACTTAATAAGCAATTTTTTTTGTTTACTGAAAGGTCTCGAACCAAGTACCAGATTTTAAAGTTTCCTTATATCAACTTTTTTTTATGAAAACACTTATAGTATAGGATTTTTTTTAGGGAATTTTCTTGGGATTTTTAAAGTCGCTTAATTATCTTACGTTTTATTGGGTTTTAATTAGTATTGAATTTTGTAGGGTTCTTCGGACGGGCCATTTTTCTTCGGATGGGCCATTAATTCTTGGAACAGTTTTCGTTTTGTTTGGAGGGGCCATCAATTTGGTGGAAGTTTTCTTGGGACGGGTCAGAAATAGTGACCATTTAGCTGGTTAATGTGTTGGTTATAGTTTTGGACACCTTCGCTCCTCACGGTGTAGTGGCTGGCACACCCGCCATCACTTGGATTCGGCAAAACAGGCAACATATTAAAATTAACCAACTAACATTTTTTTTTGGATAACCTTGTAAACGGTTTTGGACTCTCCCCTTTTTTTTCCACTTGTTTTAAAAATTTTTGGGCCTTTTTGGTTGGTCCTTAGGGTCTTTGATGATAATTATCTTTAGTTGCCTTTTGACTTTTATGTTAACCCTAAATTTAAATGGCTTTTACGTTTTCTTACCTTTTTTTTTAATCAAGTGAATCAATTACATAAATATAATATTTATCTTCGGCATAAAATCTAATTATTCCTAGGTGGTTTTTTTTTAATTGTTTTTGGTAAATTTTTATATTTTTTCTTAATGGTTTTCAAAGGGTTTTGAAATTTATTAAATTATTGTGTTAATTAAATAATTTTGAGGGTATTTTTTTTTAGATCTATATAGGTTTTTTTTAATTATAGACTTATATTTATATTATTTTTTTTCATCTTCAGTATGGAAAATTAAACATTTGTAATTTGGCGCTTTCACCATTTTTTTTTGTAACATTTTTGTAAAAATTATTCAACTTTTATAATTATTTTGTTAAATTAATTTCATAACTCAGCCCTTCACCATTTTTATTTGATTAAAATTTTTTGTAAATTTTTAAACTACAAATTTTTTTTTTATTTATAATAAATTTTATTAACTATTTGTTTTAAATATAGTTTTTATTTGGCCCCTTTGGTGTCCCCTTTTTTTCTTATATAAATATTGTTTATTAAAGTTTTTCTTTTTTTTGAGTGGTAGTAAATTTGGGGAAGAGTTTCCAATTTCTTGGAAGGTCTCTGCTAGGCCTGGCACCAAAAGCAGTGGCGCCCAGTTTAACCCCCTACCCTCCGGCAAATGAGTTAGGGCATTTTTGAACGCTCTCTCTGCTACTCACCTTCAGCTTTTTGTACCTTTACTATTTAAATTGTTATTAATTTTATTTAAAAAAAAAAAAATTGCCAACGGGAAATTAAATTGGAAGAGTGTTTTAGGCCAAAACACGGGCTAAAAAAAGGGCGTGACAAACTTCAGATTTAAAAGTTGTTTTGTGTTTTGGGTATTTTTAAACTTTTGATAAAGCTTATGCAGATGGACGTCGGTATTGAGGACTGTTACCATGATAATATTTGTGGGGGCGACCTCAAAAACCTAAGTAACAGGTTGGCCCAATTTTTAAGTTTTCAAAACACCATATGTGACGTAGTAATCAGTCTGTCGATGTAAATTTCGTATTCAAGGAAAAACTCTCCCGGTAGCAAAAATTTTCTTATTTTTAAAAATTTTTGAGTTATTTTTTTAACTCATTGAAATGCATTTTTCCCATGCCCCAACGCAATTTTTATTTCTTTCGTGATCACTAGGGTAAAACTTTCTAGACGGTCTCGGAATCAAATGAAAAATTTCCGCATTTTCAATCCATCTTACTGCATAAAATTTTGAAGTAGAAACCCCTTTAGTACATTCTCACTAATAAATTTATTTAAAAACTTGGTAAAAGTATGTTATTTTTATTCTTGTGACGTACTGGGGTGAGTCCGTTACGGTGAACCCGTTTAATCTCAGAGGTTGGCTTTTCAAGCTGACCCGTTTCAAAACCCCTTTGTGCCCGGTAGCAAAGTTCGGCTTGTTCAGTCGGGTTGAACACATGCCCGAATCATCTCCTCCCCTAAATGTTCGACGTTTGACCCGCTCCCGATCGGCAGGCGCCGGCGGTTGTAAATTTGGCCCCCACCCAAATCCATTCGATTTCCCCGGGTAATCACGCTCGTTACAGTTATATTTAAGGTGAGCGAAGCATGCTAAAGAGTTTTAGTTTTAATGTTGTTATTTATAGGTTTTTTTGGTATTCAGAAATATTTTACACTATTTTACATATTTTACCTTTTTGTTCCCACCTGTCCTAAAGTAAACCTTTAATAAGGGGCTTGGGTAAAAAAGTGTAAAATAGTCTACATATTCCTTTAATAACAAACGAAACCTACTTGGTGTTCACGAAAACTGGTGTTTTAATCGACAAATTTTGAAACACCACTTGTTCACAACTTCAGAAACAAAAAATATTCTACTGTAAACGATCATTTCGTTGTCAAATATAAGAATATCCTCCCCACTTTTTAACAATCGTCAACTCCCGTTCTCTACAAAATAATATAAATCTGATTTATTAGATTGTTCTAATTATTTCTTTAAATTTATGTTAATTATGGATCTAAATTCAGTAATTTATTTTTAAAAAGTTCTAAATCACGTCTTTTACACATAAGTTTAGATAAAATTTAGATATTTTAGACATTTATTTAAATACACGATTTTGGCTAGGAAAAAAAAATGTTTTAAAAGTTTCGTGTAGCCGAGTAATCCATTTAGGTAAGGCGTAAGAAATGCAAAAATATCTCGCCATGGTTTCTTAAATTTTGTTTTAAATCCGCTCGATTTGCATTTTAATTGCCAAGATAATTAATAAAAATGTTAATTTAATTTCCTTATTGCTAATGGCTTAAGAAATAGTTCTTTAAAGCAAAGTAATTTAAACGAAAATTCATTAATCAGCTGATGCCTCTCACGATAAAAATAGTTAAATTCCTAGAGCCTCCAATCGTTTTATTATGCATTAGTGTAATAAAAGGTAAAAGGTTTGAGTTTTATTTTTTGTCGTGGAAGTTAACTAAGAACATGGTACTTTAAGCATCATGTTTTTTCTATTCTTAACTTATTTGCTCGCTAATATTGTACAAATACTGTCACACATGTCGCATAATGCATGCAAAAACAAGTTCTTTTACAAAAGTTTTTATCAAATGACTGTTAAATAATCTACCATTTTCAGAATAAATATCCGGGTTCAGGTAAAAAAGTTATCGGATCCTACCCCATTTTTTTTTAAATGAAACACCCTGTGTGATTTAACCTAAAAAGAAAGCATAATAAATTTTCTTTTAAAAAATATAACACACCATAAATTATACTGGTTTTCTATGCGATGTATTTAAACTTTATTACTTTAAACCACAGTAGGCTAAGAAACAAAAAATAATATCCTAGAAACCTATGTTGACATTCTTGTTGTTATTACCATTAAATATCAATTTTATTTTTACACAATAATTTGTAAAAATGTCTTATTAACATTTAAAATTTGATATGATATCAGTTTATATAAAAATTTAAAAAAAAGCCGCAAAATTTATATCTTGTTTGCTATCCGGAAAGACGGTAACTATTTAAGAATATATTCCCACTCGAAGAATTCTCGCCTTGACGAAGGCAACAGCCGGGTGAGCGAGCTTGCGTGCTTCAGTGATTCTTAGAGCTAGACCGATAGGGCCACCCATGCAGGAAGGTCTAGGAGAAGGAACCAGACTAAGAAGGATCCAAACCCCAATTGGCGTTATGCGACCCGTACCAAAGGATGGATGGCACCTGAGTCAAAAGGTGTCGATACAGGGCAACCTCCCAGAGTAAATAGCCTTACACCTGTGCAGGAGCACCGCAGGCGCTGACCACCTCTTCCCCATTACTCATATGATCCTTATGGACAAACAAGAAAATAAAAATAAAAAACAGAACCGCTACACGAGTAAGAGGAGATGTAAGAACTCTCTCCCAATGTGGTACCGGATTTATCAGAAGTCCGATCCTATTGGGAGAAATATAAAAAGGTGTCTACTCACTTTAAACCTACCTACCTACATAAACTTTACGATAGAGGGACATGAACCTATAGAAGAAACATATCGCAACTCTCGAAAAACTGCCTTTAAGGCAGCCTGAAATCTACCTTTAGAGGAACAAAACGGCATAAAATAAACAATACACACGACCTAGAAAAAATGGCCGATCAAATACAGGTCGCCATTATTTTTGCGTACAATAAGAGCTGCTCGCTGGAGATAAGAAAGTACTTGATAAATGTGCCCTGGTGGAACGAGGAACTCACCAAACTAAAAAAGAGGGTACGGAGAGAATACAACAAGGCAACATCGAATAGGGAATCATACAAGAAAGCCCTTACCGAATACAACAAACTATTGATGAAAGCTAAGAGAGAACAAAGGACCTATATCAAAAATATTTACTTTAAAAAAACCCACAGGGGATCACACAAGAACGGTAAATGGGACCATGAGAAAACTAATCAGGATACACTTTCCGGGATGCAAAATAACCAACATGTCACTGAAAGACTGCAAAAGTTCAGACCTGGGAAACCCGGGATACTGCTCCAGAGAGGACTGGCAAGTAGCAAAATTAGTGATAAACGTAGACAATATTAAATGGGCGATAAACTTATTTAAACCGTATAAATCGCCAGGGACGGATGGCATTTATCCAGCAATACTTTAGAAAGGAACAGGGCTTTTACTACATAGACTGTGTCTATTTTTAAGAGGCATCCTAGCTCTGGGGTATATAACAACAACCTGGAGACTAATCAGGGTAACATTAATCCCCAAATCTGGAAAAACCGGACAAGATGGGGCAAAATCTTTAAGACCAATAATTCTGATGTCGTTCATGCTAAAGAGCCTAGAGAAGTTTCTGGATAGGCACATCAGGAAGAACGCACTTAAAAACACACCTCTACACAAGGACATACATGCATACACAGCAGGTAAGTCCACAGAAACAACATTACATGAGCTTGTAGAGAAGGCCGAATATGCTCTTAAATACAAGAAGGTATTTTTTTCTCTGAAAAATAGGTGTGGAAGAGAATTTTAACCAATTTTTTGTCTTTAGTCAAACACCAAAAACATTTAGTGTTATTTGAGCCAAAAAATAAGTGAAAAAAAAACCCCTTGCTAAAATAATGTTTATCCTTTTAGATTATTTTATTGTACTGAATTATTTCTTTGACTGTGGTATGTCCATTTTTAGGATTAGTACTTAAAAAAAAATTATAAGCTTGGATTTTCGAAAGTCTGGCTTTATTACAAGATTTGGGAAACCACAGATGGCGACTTATGCGGTTGGTTTTCGTTCTGGTATGTAAAATACAAATTTAATTACCAAATTAAAATGATTTTGTCATTTGTAGGCATATTTTAGACAAATTAAAAGAAAGTGGGTTCAGTACCAAAGGTAACTGAAAAAGAAATCACACAGAACATCTCAATCAGCTAAATTGTAGTGCCAGATTGTGGGTGCTGGCACGTATTTTATTATCTCGGAATAAAGAAAATACGACACAGACAGTTACTAATTAAAGTAAATAGAAAAAAAAATTGAATTTTAACTATCCTCTTTGTCAGTGTTAAAATATTTACATTTTACCGTCAATCAAAGTTTCGAGTAAGTTATAAAAAATTGTAACTTAAAAAAAGTTATCGCTTTAACTCTTATTAACACTATCTATGTTTCCTTTCTTATTATCGTATATTTCCTATTGCCAATGTTCTTTCTAGCTTTCACCAAATAAAATGGTGGGGTTCAAACTAATTACTGGCATTAACTTATTTACTTCCTTACTAAACGATGTTTATAACTAATTTAATACCTTTAACTGACATATCCTTTGCTTTTAAATTAATTTTCTTAAGAAAAGGTCTAGGCACAAAGAAGACAAGAAAAAAAAACACATAAATGTCTTTTACCAACCTTTGAATAATAAATTAAAGCACAAAAATATTCCGTAATTTCTCAACAACACAATCATACTTGGTAGCTGGCAAAACTAACTTTAATTGGCATGGCTAATTTTTTTGTGAGTTGCTTAGACACAAAAACTCATTTGACTTAATGCACTTTTTTCAATAAAAATGGTAATAGGGGAAGGTGTTATGACGTTGAACTGACGTCATCATTTTATAACACGGTTTAAATAGTAACCCAAGTTAGAAGTTGTGTTGCAGGCAGTTGACAGATGTGAATACGTAAAACCCTAACTTGTTGGCAACAAAATTTCGAAAAAACCTATTAAATAAACTGTTTTGTTAAAAAAAAGCCAACAAACCATATGTTTTTCTATTTTTAACGATCACGAGTTGATTTTTAATAAGTCTATCAAAATTTAAAAAAATTATGCCCGGGATATTTTCCGAGTCTTTAAACAGTGCTATTGCCATTTTATCTTGCTTTTTTTTTTTGTAGTGCGGACATACCAGTTTTGATTAAAACGGTCTCTGGCATTCAGTCGGGAAAATAATTTATAGTTCGGGATAATTTTTTTTATAGTTCCAGCAGTTTTTAAAGGTCTTTTTTTCCTTTTATATTTTAAATCATACACCTACCTAAAATTATTTTTAATGCGTGAGAAATTATTTCTTTGATCTCTTGGTATTCTTGACTCCATTTAAATAATAAATAAATATAAAAAATAAAAAAAATTTTCAACTTACAAAAGACCTTTTTTGTCTTGTTCACCACAAAGTAAACAGGACTTTATCTCGTTTTTACGTAGTTTTACGGTTTCTGTTCTAAAAATAACCTTATGTTTTAATCCAGGGTAAAACCTCGGAGTAGTCTCTAATATTCCACTCTGTCTGCCCGTTTTATAGCAAATTTAAATTGTACAATCTGATGCCCGTAGCAGAGTTAACTTTTTCTACAAACAAATATTTTAATATCCAACAATACCACTTTTCGTAAATCATTTAAAGGTAAGAAAACACCTTCAAAAAAATTCAGGTTAAAAGGAAAAAGATGCTAAAGGTGAAAATAAGGGGCAGTAATTATTTGACCATTCACTTGGGCAAGGTAAAAACTATTAACATTTGGTTTTATAATACCAAACAGCTAGCGTTTGGTGGTTAACCTTTGATACTAATATACCGCAAATGACCATAAGGACACACTAAAATAATTGGCTTAAGCAATTACAAAATACGTAAAAAAAAAAACCCAGCATGGAATAATTGCCATCTGTTTTGGTTCAAAGCTACTACTTTAATTTACAACATCCTTTTTGGAACTTAATGATAAAGGCTGGCTTAATTAGGATAGGAAACTAAAAACCCTATTATTTTTGATCCCAAAAATTTGTAGCTGTATTGCAACTTTCTTAAAGGTAATACTTTATAAGGTCCTTATGCCCTTTTTCAATTTTTAAGGAATTTTGCATAGTTTTTGCTTTTTCTATATTAGATAATAAATTATTACAAGCATAATTTGCCTCGTAAACCACTAGCCCCTTGTTAAGGCGGAAATTCAGCCGCAAAACATTGGGATAAATATATAAGTTGGTTCTATTTATTTATTCATTTATTTATATACTTCATTATTCAGCCGGACCCTGCGAACATAGATATGGGATATTGTCAAACAAGTCTAAAAATATATATATATATATATATATATATATATATATATATATATATATATATATATATATATATATATATATATATATATATAAAAAATCAAAAAAAATTTCTTTATCCCCGGGGGGCTAATTAAAGTGAAACATTTTTTTTAAAAACCTTGGCACAAAGGAAAAAAAAAAATAAAAAAAAAATTTTTTTTCAATTTTAGGTATACTTTTGAAATGCATTATTTGAAAATTTGGGAACATCAACAACAACTGATGTTACCAACTTCTAAATAATGCATTTAATTTAAAGGACCTTTAAAAAAAGGTTTTTTTTTAAAGGCCGGAAAAAAATTTTTAAAATCGTTCCAAAAACTTTTTGGGCCTAAAAAAATTTTCCCTTTTTTGGGTTTTAACCCGGGGGGGCCAAACCCTCCTCCTTAATTTTTTATTTTTTATATATATATATATATATATATATATAATAATATATTTTTTATATATATATATATATATTTTTAAAATATATATATATATATATATATATATATATATATATATATATATATATATATATATATATATATATATATATATATATATAAGGGTTTTTTATTTAATAACGGATAAATTCAATAAAGGGGTATTTCTTTTTTTAAATAACCCCTTGGAATCGATTTTATTTTTTGGCAATTTTTGGGGATCACATGTAGAAAAACAGGGGGGGCGCAAAAAGTCTGACAGGAAAAAAAATTTTTTTTTAAAGGAACCCCTGTTTTTTTAGCACTTTCGGATTCTGTAAAATTTGGACATGTTTTATGTATAAGTCTTTTTCCTACTTTAACTGTTTACGAAATAATTACTTTTAAATAATAATTTAATACATTGTTTCAACATAAATTGTTTTTAAAATTACATTCCATTTTTTTGAAATTTATTTTATCAAACCCCGGGAAGGGCCCCCAATTAACACCTTTCCCCCCGGGATCGTTAAATTCTTGCTGTATTTTTTCAACTGTGTGGGGAGAAATATTCCTAATCAAGCGTGTGTGGCTTATTTTTTTTAAAAATTTGATTTTTGACATAACCCAAAAAAAGTAGTCCAATGGTTAAAAAGGGGGATCGGGTGGCCACCCTTTGATCAACGCCTGCCTCCCCCGTTGGGCAGAAAATTTTTTTAATTGACACTTTTCCCCCAAGTCTATTCAAAATTAAAAGAGGGTTTTATAGGAATTTTCGAAATGACTGGTTATAAATGGTTCATATTGATTTGAGATCCCTTAAGGGGGGCCATTCCCCAGTTTTTGATAAAATAAATTTCAAAAAGGGGGGAATGTAATTAATCAATTTATTTTTTTTAAAACAATTACTTGGTGAATAGTTGACGATAGGTATAAAAATATACATAAAAGATCCCCAAATTTTTTCCGGTCGAAAATGCTTTGGGCCCATAAAAAAAAATTTTTTCCTTAAATTTTTCCCGCTTTTTGTGAAAAATACCCCCCGAAAAATAAAATCGACGGGGGTTTTTCAAAAAAACCCCCCCTTTTATTAATTTATCCTTAAAATTTTCCTTTTATATATATATATATATATATATATATATATATATATATATATATATATATATATATATATATATATATATATATATATATATATATATAAATTTACCAAGACTTCGTTAAGCAAAACTGTTTTTAACCATGTTTTTTTTGTTGGTTAAAAAATTTTTTACCTGTGAAGTTAAATGTTAGAATTATATTAAAAAATTTTGGGGGTAATTTTAAAAAAAATTTAAAAAACTTTTTTAAAAAAAATTTGTATTTTTGTTAACATTTTCCTCTGAACATCAAAGCTTAGTTGTGTAATTGTTTTAGAAAAAAAAAATCTTGAAAAAGGGTTTTGAAATCAAAGAAACGTCTAAAAAAAAATTTTTTTAACATGGAAAAAAAATGTTTTGATTTGTTGTTAAACCCAAAAAACCCCAAGAAAAAAAAAAACTCAGTATATATATATATATATATATATATATATATATATATATATATATATATATATATATATATATATATATATATATATATATATATATATATATATATATATAAAAGATATATATATATATATATATATATATATATACATACATCCCAAAAAAAAGGAATTAATGTAAAAGTACAAGTCTTTTTTTAATTTGCCTGCTCATATCTCACTACACTTTTCCAGCCATTAGTTTTGGGGCCATTCCCTTTTAAAACAAAAAAAATGTAAGCTTACTGGCTGATTTTTTTTATGGTCTTTTAAAATGGGGGCCCGAGCTTTTTAAAAAAATGCCTTGGGATTTTCGGAATTTTTGATTTAAAAAAAGGGTTTGAAGAACCCTTTAAAAAAAAAATTTTTTTTAACCTATGTTTTACCCCCAAATTTTTTTTGGTACTCTGTTTCATGGAAACTAGTGTGCGTAAATTACAGATAAATTTGCAAGCTTCGATGTACTCTTATTTACTTTGGCCTAACAAAACCTATCATTAAGTAATCAATAAATATTTAAGTAAACACGATTAATTATCAGGTATTTTTCTCAAACGATTTAATAAACATATTTTAAAGCTTTAAGCTTCTGTCTGTGAAATTTATTTTTTTCTGTTATCTGCGATGGATTATGATGGTCTGGTTACTCTTACGAATATTTACCTACATTTATAATGTGCATATTAAATTGACATTAAACCGATTTATTCTAAATCCAAAAAAAAACGCAATTGATTTTCAGGGGACCGGGGAATTTAAATCGCTGTTACACCGAAACTAAATTTTTTTTGAAAAATTATTAAGTAAAAATTTTTAAATGAAAAAAAAGAAAAATTTGGCAAAAATTTTGGTTTAAAAACATTGTATAAAGGGGAAAAATTTGGGGTCTTTAAAAAGTTTAATAAGATACAAACAAAATTTTATCCTTTTAAATTTAAACAAACTTTATTTTATTTGCCATACATTTTTTTTTAATTTTTTTATACGTTCAAAATGTGGTCTTATAGATTTATATAAATTTTTTTTAATGATGCTATATCTTGTTCTTACAATTTTTTTTAAAAGGGTTTTTTAAAAAAAAAAATTTTTTTTAAAAATTTTTAAAATTTTTTTTTAAAAATATAATCCTGTTATTTTTTTAAACAAATTAAAAACCCTAATTTTTAAATAATATATAAAATTTATTTTTCTTATGAGAATTATCTACTATTTCCAAAAAAGGGGAAAATACAAAATGTTTTTTCGTGTAAGTGAAGTATAAAAAAAAGCCATTTAAAAGGGAAAAACCCAAAAAAATTTGTTGAAAAATGGTTTAAATTTGGGGGTTTTATTCTTTAGTTAAAGACATTAAATTAATTTTTCCTTTATTCCCCAAAAATTATACCAAACTTCTTATGAAATTTGATATATAAAAAAAATTTAAAGAAAAAAAACTTATTAACTATATGAATGACCATAATGTAGAGCTTTTCTTTTCACTTTACTTTGGAAATAATCCAAAAAAAACATTTTTTTTAAGCAATATTTTTTAAAAGGAATTATTGTTTTTTTTAATAAGATCACCTTTTTTTTTTTAATTTTTTGGGATCAACCCCAAACATTGCAATGTGGCCCCCTTTCCACATCACCAGAGACATCCAAACTATTTTCGACCGGCCGTTACTGGTATTGCCCCATAACCGTTTTCTGTCAGTTCTAACATTCCCGCTGCTCGCGCACCATCTTCACCATTGGAAAATCCTTTTTGTGCACAACATAATAGGAAAAAAACGCCAGGATCGGGGAATCTTCCTAAGATCGGCCTACCCCAAAAGAAAAGGGGGCCTCTTATCGGCCCCGGGTTTTTTCTATCTTCCTCGGAGCTCTAACATATCTTCTTTTTTTTGCCGGGCCCTTTTTTCCGTGAGAACTTAAAAGAGCACCCTTCCGAAATGCCCCACGCGACCGGGGGACGAACAGAAACTTAAAAAAACAATACACCTGCTTTAATTGAAACAGCCCCTATAAAATTTTTTTGGCACCATCGTTGCAAACCCCAACCCCTTCCCCCCTATAGTGGTGAAAAATAGAATGTTTTAAAAAACCCCGGGTCTTTTAAAAAGGATATACACAATATTCAAAAAGGTGCACGTTTGGGCTGGTATTTTTGGGGAAAGCATTGTTATGCCTATTTTTATAAAAGCGACTGGTGAGCTTTACTTCATTATACTTTAAAAAAAAAAAATTCAATAGAAAAAAAGTTTGGAAAATAAACTAGATGCATTCCCCAAAAAAATTTTGCAAAAAATCTTATTCATTCTCAACAAGATGGAGCTCCCCCCACTCTTTTTTCAGTTAGGCAGTGGCTCACTAAATTTTTTTTTTATAAAATGGGTTGGTCGAAGAATGCCCTTTAAATGGCAACCACGATCCCCCCATTTTTAAACTTCTAGATTTCTTTCTCTGGGGGATTTTTAAACGGTTTTATTAAAATCAAACAGGGAAAATTTAAAAGAATAATTAGCGAAACATGTCGAGAGATGCAAGCAAAAGTTTTTCAAAACGTTAGAGAAGAATTTAAGAACAGGTTATATTGGGGCCCTTAACAAAAGAATGGGCAACTATTTGGAAAGTTTTAAAAAAAAATATTTTTAATATATATTTTGGTTCATTGCAACTCTTCATATCCAACTAATTAACACTTTTTACCTGTTATTTCCAAAAATACTATTTTTTTTTTTTTCTTTTGACATCACGGATGATTTTTCATATACATATATAATATATCTGGGCATATACATATACATACATCCCCGGGACCAAGTACCGTGAGTGCCGATTTTTTCGATGTTTTACCCATCTTTTTTTTCCCAAATTTGGGGAACCCCTCCAAGCACTGAAAAAGCAAAAATTTTATTTCCCCCGCACCTTTTTACAACGCGGCAATGCCACCACGGACGTTATTTTTTTAAAAGGTACTACCTTTTTTACATATGTCTTCCCCCGGGGCATATTCAGTAACAACAAACGTGGTAGACTTCCCCCGGCGCTTCGGCTAACATCCCGGGAACCCGGGGGTCCCGGAAAAAAATTTTAAAAAAGAATCTTTTTTTTCCCGTAAAAAGAATGTGGCACAAGGTGCGGCTGCCGACGAAGTGGGTTGGGGGCAAAAATTGCGATGGAATTGCTCAAAAAACCCCAAAAACACTTTTAACCAGGCCGAAAAAAAGTGACGAGAAAAGAAGATGAAGAAGGGGAAAAAAAAGAAGAGGTTGAAAAAGGGATGTTTAGTATTTAAGTTAAAAAAATTAACTTTATGATGGATTATTTAATTTTAATTAAAAGTACAATTTATTATTTAAAAAAAAGACCTGGACCCCAAAGGTTTTTTTTCAAATATGGCCCCCTTTGGGGGTTTTTTGGGGGTGATAGACAAGTTTTCCCCACTTTTTCCCCCGGATGGCATTTTCTAAAGTGTAGTTTTTTGGGGAGTAATTTTTTTAAAAGTGTAAGAAAAATTTTTTTCCCTTGGGAAATTTTAGGCCCCATTTTTATTTTGTTTTTGTGGGAAAGGGCCCAAAATTGCGAACCCAATATGCCAAAAATTAGGCGTTTTTAAAATCCGATACGCCCCGGGGGAATTTTTCCACTGCTGATATAAAAGGGCCCCCCCGCTTGTTTCTTTTAAATTTTTTTTAACAATGAATTGGGGAAAAGAAAACGCCATCCCCGTGGGGCATCGTCAAGTGGCGGGCCCTAATGAGGCAAACATGTCATTTTAGCAATAACCCCCCTTTTTATTGGCGGTCCAAGGAGGGGTTTTTTAAAACTTTGCTCTGGATATTGAACCTGAAAAAAAAAGCGTGGGGCCCAAACCCGTCCCCCGGGGGAAAAAAAATTCACCTTTCGGGGGGGGGCCTTGGGGGCCAAATTTTTGGGTATTGGGTTCCAATTTACCCCTTAGCAAAAAAAATAATCAAAGTTAAAACCGGGTTGGGGAATTTTTTCCCCGGAAAAACCCCTTCTAAAAGCCCAGGAAAAACTGAAAAAATTAAAGGGAATAAGTTTTTCATTTTAAACCTCGACGTGGGGCCTATTAACATGCAAAAAACCCCTCTGCTCCCCAATCAAAAGTATTATTTCCATAATTTGTGATTTTTTTCTTTCTTCATAACCTTTTCCCGCAAAACCCCCCCCCAGCACCCCGGGGTAATAACATAATTGAATTTTTGGATCCCCGAAAACCCTCGGATTTTAAGATTTTTAGGGGATTTTTCCCAGGGTTTTTTGTTGTACTTATAATATTCAAGTAATTATGCAATTGCAAAATGTATTTATTGCACCCGAATGTTTTTTCCGAAAAATGGCCCAACCAAAAACATATAGACTTTTTTTCCCAGGCCTTCTAAACACAATGCAAAAAAACCCCATATCGATATCTGTTGCCTTAAAAAATTTCCCCTTTAAATTTGGTCGATTTTTATCCTTTAAAAGCCCTGGACTATTTCATATAATATAGTTTTCTAACCATGCATATGTCAGATTGCCTCAAATATGGTATCTCTGTTAAAGCTGCGTTTTTTTTAAAACAATACTTTTTACACATTTTTTTAGAAATAACTAGGGATATTTAAAATGATCTGGCATGCAGCCTCATGGCAATAATTGTTACCCCTTACCCCTTACAAAGCTAGATAAAATTACATTAAAAAAATTAATCGGGAAAAATAATCTTAGCTGCTAAAACTTATAAATTAACTTTC